>WOGR01007823.1:0-12174 GCA_015342045.1 Leptinotarsa lineolata | reverse complement strand
ATATTATATAGTTCAGTTTACTCACCTACACAGTAGGTTACTGGACTGACACCTATGACAAAACAACTTCTCCCCTGGCTAATACCACGAAGGCCTTTGGATTATATCCAACAGGTGTCAGTGCAGGATTCATCACAGAAAAAATTCGTGCATATGCTTTTGGCAATACAACTGCCGGAGACGATTTCCAATAATTATCCAGAATGAACAGAATGAGAGGCGACCAAGTTCATATAGGTGGAAATCGTATTCGAATTCAAGATATTTCTATGCTTTTCCGTGATAGAGATAAGGAAGTACGCAGTTTTAAAGTCTACTGCAACATAAAGCGGTTTCTTTGATATTACATTCACAACTGTAAGATAGTCTTCCATTTCGAAATGGGGATCTGTTAAAAATGTTATCAGTTCTTTCAAATTCAAAATACATATGTTGTCTTCGTTTGGTTTTTTCCGTCAAAAAAGGGAAGAAAAATTCTCCATGATGGTTTTTTGATTCAACGATAATCGCCATTCTCAGCAGTTCGTTAACGGTCTCAGATAGTTCTGCGGTATGACAAGCAGAAAACATTTTTGGTTGCTTCGGTTTCTGGCTGAATTGGAGTTCATATCCTCGCACCCAACTGAGGATCGAGTTGTCAGTGATTGAATGTTGCCATCTCAAAAAACCTGTTAATTCTACTAGCGCATTTTTCACATTTTCATCCGAAGTTTGTTTCCGGAGTCTCGACCTTGTACAAATAGCGCTTTTTCAGGTGTTTGTTCCATTTATCCCACTCCTTCTTAATGCTTTCCCCTCCTCTTCTGTTTGCTGCGGTCGCAGTCCCTTGAAGGAGAGACGTCTCCAGTTGAAATGATTGATTTTCGATTTTGATGCAGATGTTGACGGTTTCTGACTACATTCTTTTGCAGTATTTTTTAAAATTTCTCACAAAGGTCAGTTCTCACTAAGACCCGTTCCGAACAGATAATCATCAATTTTTTGAATTTGGATAACTTTTTGAATTTAATGGCTTAATCGGCTCTTGAGTTGATATCGCCGGTGGGTTGCGGTGGTGTATGTAATCAACTTTGCAGCATCGATTAAAAATGATACAGGATTATTATCGTTACTCCTCAGGTTCGCTAAAACCAGTGATAAAGAACCCCTTGGTGCTGACAGGCCCCCACCTAGCATTTGTTAAGTGTTTTGATGAAACATCTGGAAAAGTAAACTCTCAAATTCGGGGTCCAGTTTCGGTGCTTTCAATGAATCATCTGCCATAAAGAGGCCAAATTCTCTGCTTCATTCAACCCGACATTTTCTGCTGCAGGTTTGACTCTCAGAACTTCTGTCGATTGAGATCCTTCCGGTATATCATTCAGGTCTGAGTGAGACCCTGTTTCCGAAGACAAATGAATATCACTTGAGGAGGCACCGATTGTGGACAAAAAAGGTAGCCCTGTTGATAGCTTCGAAAAAATAAATCCCATTATTCTTGGGTGAGAATATTCAATCATTTTCGGATTGGGAATGAAACCATTCAATCATTTTTCGAGTGAAAATGAAATTTTTTGAACAATATTGGAATGCTCGATGAGTCTTTAATTTTACCTCCTATTTCCTTCATCTTCTTCTTCAGAGAGTATAAAGCTTCTGTTTTTCACTTTCACAAATTGCTCTATTCACATGATTTTCAACACACACATAAACCTACAAAATTCGAGCAAGTTACATGGTACCGACTATCAGGAAACATGCCCTATCTACAGGAGCGCGAGATTTTCCAGGAAATGCAAACTCATTACATTTCGAATCTCATAATCATTGTTTTAATTAAAATTCTTTCTTCGTACTGCTTTCGAAGAGAATAAACCCTTTCTTGAGTTTTATGTGAAATCGATTTTCTTTTAAAAAATTAAGTTTTTGAATTCTAATTCATAATTGGTGCTGTCGGTAGGATCCTCGTGATTTTGAAGTTACAACTTCTACAGCAAGGATCGAAGGGATTCAAAGAGCTCGCTGCAGAGAAAGGGTCGAGGAAGGAACCAGGAGACTACAAGGGTCAATTACCAAACTGTAAGTGCCAAATTTCTCTTCAACTTTTTTAAGGACTTTGTGAAATATAGAGTAGTGACGTTGATTTCAACTGAAGATTGGATTCACTTGCGAAAATAAATAATTATAAGAAATATATACTGAATTTGAAAGTAAAATTGATAGATACTGAATTCTATTGATCAAAATCTGAAATTTATGAACGATATCGAAAATATATTGCAACTATTGAATAATAACATTTCAAGATAGCTTCCCAAATATCTGCTACCGCAGTTGTCGGTTGATTGGTCAAACTACCAACACTGATATAAAAAATTGGCATTTTGACTTGGGTGTCACACCATTAGATGGTTCCATTTATGTCTTGCTTGCATTAACGCAGGTATTTTCAACAAGTAATTTTTTTGGTTATTCACATTTTGTCTTTAATCGAGGACCGCCGGTACTGACTATTATATATTATAATCATTTGAGGTAAGCTGAAAGAACCAAACCTTCAGTATGGAGAAAACATTGGAATACGGGTTTGGAGAACTGTCAGTTTACTTTCAAATGAAAACGAAGTTGGAATGCCGGATAATTCTCTGAAATAAAGTTTGATAATTATAATAATAATAATAAAGCACTGAAATCAATACTTTTTGGAACTACGTTAACAAAAAGATAAGTCAAAGTTCAACCAATGAAAATTTCATATACAATGACATGGAAATTCCACCAAAAGATACATCACAGTATTTCGGAGAGTTTTTTGCCAGTGAGTGATCTACCAAGGCGAGCAATTATAAAACAACTTTTAAAAATCTCCCGGACATAACTAACGATATCTTCTCAATAACATCTATAACTAATTCAAACTTTGATGATGCTAAAGAAACTAAAGCAAAAAAATCTGCAGGTGTAGATGGTATACCGCCGTATATAGTGAAAGGTTGCCATGAATGGTTACGTGACCCACTACTCCACATATTTAATATCATAATCGACAATGCTGACTTTCTGACGCAATGGAAAACTTCCATTTGCACACCAGTTCATAAAACAGGAAATATATATAATGATATAAAAAATTAGAGACCGATATCTATTATGTGTGCTCCTTCCAAACTGTTTGAACAGATAATCCATACTAAATTGTACGGCTATGTGAAAGGTGCCTTAGTTGAGCAACAGCACGGATTTATTTCCAACAGATCTATCAACACAAATTTGCTATTATATACCAATGAAGCAAATAACTCCTTAGAAAATAAAGTTCAGTTGAACACAATATTCATGGATTTTAGTGAGGCCTTAGACAGGGTGGACCATGATGTTTTGATGCAAAAGTTATATCGATTTGGACTCTCCGACAATATTATGAATCTTTTTAGGAGCTATCTTGAGGATCGATATTTTGTGGTGAAGCATGATGGAAATACCTCAGGCAAATTCCATGCTTCTTAAGAGGTACCCCAAGGTTCAAACTTGGGGACCTTGTTCTTTTTGTTATTTATTAATGATTTGCCAGATCATTTCGAACAGTCCAAATGTTTACTATTTGCCGATGATGTAAAAATTTTCAAACAGGTGCGATCAGTCAGAGATTACTCCGCCCTACAAAAAGATTCAAATAGTTTATTGGTTTGGAGTGTTCGATGTAAATCAGTTAAAAAATGCTAAGTTATGACGATTACTCGCCGAAGGAATCCCATTTTTTTTGACTACCGAATAAACAACGGATCGCTGAATAGAGTGCATGAATTCAAATACTTAGGAATAACCTATAATTGCAAATTATCATTTGAGAAACACATTGAAAATATAAGAAATACCGCAAATCGAGCTCTAGGATTCACTTTACGAAAGATTTTTTTTGGTAACATACACTCCATAAAAGTACTCTATTTAACGCTAGTGAGATCTAAACTCGAATACGGTTATGTAATTTGGAATGGAGAATACCAAACAACCTTACAGGAACTAGAAAAAATACAGAACAAATTTCTAAGGTACCTATATTATGAAAAATATAGTAGACCCGACTACAGCATTAGAACATCAAAATTGAGAACTCAATTTGATATACCCTCCTTAGACTTCCCAGACCAACGCGTACTATCCTTAAGTTCAAGACTCCCTTCGTGACTGTTACTTCTACATCCCCCCTGGTTACCATGCTCCGTCTGGCAAACGACATCAATTGCTTGCAAGATATCGATTGGAATATGTCTCACAAAATTCAGATATTTAGTCCATAGACATGTTGAGAATTTATCAATTTAGCAATTACCTTTACTGTTATTTCTCTTTCTATTTTTGTTATTGGGAGTTGTAATAAGTACTGCTCGCTGTTAGATAATGATACATCCCCATTTTACTTTATGTTATATAACATATCATTACAAGAGCTTGTATATTTATGTTATATCGTGAGTAGGACGATCTCATCGGTATCAGGTTACCGAGATAACGACATCCAGGATTGCAAGTCAGCAGAGTCAGCAGAACTTAATACTTTTGTTTTTTCTCATCGTCTACTGCTGACGCTGTTGTCTACACAATATAAATGGACCCGGACCCTGCGAGGTCAAATGTGTGTTCATTACCAATTATTCGTTTGTAACGTAGAGTTCAGTATTAATTATCATTTTTGTCTTGAGACGAGTAACGTCATTTTTGTATTTATTCAAGTAAAAAGTTGTATTTGAAAATAAAGTGTTTTGTAAAAAGTCAAATTCAAGAGAGTGATTATAACACATATTTCCAAAATTGCGCCGAAATATTCTTACGCCTGGCGCACATTGAGACACATGCGACGCAACCCACGTAGGGCAGCGCAAACGACGCAGTGCACGAAATTCGTGGGCTGTGTTGGCCTACGCATATTGCCTACACGAGCTGTAATTGTGTCCTGAATAAAAGGTAGTTTTAAAATGAAAAGTAATCATGGAACATTTATTACTAGATTTAAGTTCCGAGCCAGATTCGGATGCAGATTGGGAAACAGAAGTTTTGCTGTACGACCTATCAAAAAAAAAGAAAGAAATCATATTGGAAAAGCAATTACATGAAAAAAAGACAAAGTCATGGCGAATTTAATTTGGCATCTGAATTTTCGGACTCAAAGTTCACTAATTATTTCCGACTAAATAAACATCAGTTTGATGCAGTGCATAATATAATACAAGACACAATTTATTCAGAAGGTTGTAATGTCCAGACACCCATAGGAACAAAACAAAAACTAGCTGTATTCTTAAGGTGGGAAATTTATTTAATGTAAATTAAAAATTTATTTATAAAAAAAACAACAGAAATGCATTTTTGTTAAACTGAAAAGTTATGAAAAAATGATGCGGTGTCTTCGGACTGCGCACTGACTGTCTCTGGTGCCTCTGGAGACTGTAGGGGTGTGCTAGTAACAGATTAGTAGGAAGTATGGTAGTATGATGTTGAAGGACTGTAGGCTCTCTGCGGTATTGGTTGAAGCTGGTGCAAAATTGGAGTCTGGGGACAAGTTTGTGAAAAATTTTGTCGTGAAGAAGGGCCCATTCAGCTTCTACTTCTGACACTGCTTGATATACTCTATCTTATGACATGTTGGTATGTAGCAGGCATTTCTTTTGCTATTTCATACATGGCCAAATTTTTTTTTTTAAATCCATTGTTACGTTAAGGTTTTACTGCCTCTTCACTGGCTTTTTTTCTTTCAATTGCCCGTTCTTCAGCTCTTTTTCCCGCCGAATCATCGACTCCTTCGTTTTTCATTCGTTTATTTTTCTGAGCAATAGTTTTTGACATTGATTTAGAAGTATCAGAATTACTTACTGTATTTTCATTCAGCAAATGTTCGGTATCGGTATTCTCCTCTGCGGACAAGTTTTCAGTGTTTCCATTTTCATTAACTGAAGTATCAATGTCCGCATTTTGAGGCAAATCCTGTGTTTGTTCATATAAGGGACTAGAAAATCCATTTGCTTCTGGTATCTCCAGGGTTTTATTACGGTTGCAGCAGATCCACTTTTAAAAGTATTTTTCTGTCTACGTAATGCTTCACGATGACAACTTCGCAATTTTAGCCAACTTTGTTTTGCCTCGGTTCCTGCAATAAAAGATGACCATTTAGATTTAACTATTATAACATTTCTTCTTTATAAAAGAATATCAATGTTTTTTTTTTTTCATTACAGATATTTGGCATCGGGAGACAGCTACAAAAGTATAGCCTATAGCTACAGAATGGGAGATCGCACGGTGTCCAATATCGTTCAAGAAGTATCAAAAGCTATTTGGGAAAATATGCAACCCGTATATTTCCCACAGCCCACAACTGAAATGTGGCAAAAAATAGCTTTGGAGTTTCAAGACAAATGGAACCTTCCACACTGCGTAGGTGCCGTAGACGACAAACATATAGTTATAAAGAAACCGTCAAAAACGGGATCCTCGTACTATAACTATAAACATAATTTTTCCATTGTCTCAATGGCTAGTGTTGATGCTAACTATAAGTTCACAACAATAGATATTGGATCAATGGAAAGATTTAGCGACGGAAATATTTTTTCTACTAGTCCATTAGGAAGAAAAATAGTAAATAAAACTTTGAATCTACCAGACCCCAGTGAACTACCAACAGTTGCAAGACCTTTGCCTTACTTACTCGTAGAGGATGAGGCATTTCTTTTAACACAAAATTTTATGAGACCTTATCCAAGAAAAAACTTCTTTGGTGATTACAACACTAAAGTATTTAATTACAGATTGTCACGAGAGCGCCAGTGTGCAGAATGTGCTTTTGGAATTCTAGCTTCGTGATTTCGTATTTTCCAAAAAGCATTTGAAATAAAAGTGGACAGTGTCGTCAGTATTGTGAAATTGTATATTACACAACTATTTGACAAAAGAAAGGGTAAATACTTTAGACGAACAAACAGAAGAGATGCCTACATCTCAGTTACTTCCCTTACGACCAACAAATAGTAGAAGTTCATTGAATGCTTTTGCGGTGAGAGAAAAGTTTACAACATATTTCAACACGGATGGTGCTCTACCCTGGCAAGAGCAAAGTGTTCGAAGTGGAAAATTTTAAATTCATAACGAAAAATATTGCTTCATCCAACGAATTTTCGATAACAATGTTTTCAGCTTGTAAATGTTTTTCATTTAAAAATAAAACATCATAAACTCGTCTGACTTGTTTTTATCTGTATATTGTATTTATTTACTTACCGTTTTGTGACTTAACATGTTTGGCAATCGTGTTCCAGATGTCATCTTTTAGTTTGGATTTCATATATTTTGAGGGATCATTTGTATCATATAGAACAGGATTTTTTCTGACATCCTCAATTGTTCTTCCTCCACCTTTGCAATTATTTTGCAACACACGCACAAGAAATCTGTGTCTTGATCACTGGGCGACACACGTTTTGTTTGGCACGTTCGTGGCCTACACTGTGCTGCGTTTTAATATGCGAGCGTGCAATGCTCGCTACATGATACAAAAACGTGGCGTGTGCTGCCTGCGTGGGTTGCGTCGCATGTGTCTCAATGTGCGCCAGGCCTTAACGTCCACTTCTGCCCACCTCCTGAGATGGGTCGTTGTGAGCTTGACGTGTGCGAAAGTAATGACGTCATGAGTGACATTTTCGCCGCGACCACAACAACCGCAATTGTTATGTGGAACGGCTGAAGGAGCATTTTGATCGTTGTGAGCGCTTAGTGGAACGCAGGGGTTGTGTTTATGTCCTCAGAAATTCAGAAATGGAAAATGAAAACGAGAGTAAAATAACCTATACCGTCCTGTTTTCATAATTATATCCAGCTGTTGGCAGATTAGTTATGTTTTTGTTAAGTGGTATTAAAAATAAGTATGCCACTTAATTTTTTTCGTATTGCTTGTTTGATATCGGTGGCTTTCATTCTACTGCAGCGATCTGAAGGTTCGGCTTTGAGTATATTCGAACAGAAAAAATATAAGAAACTTACAGATGGCCAAGGTTTATATTCTTCTAAAGATGATGTGGAGATATTAAGTATTGATAACTTCAAACACGAAATATATGGAAATGAAAGAGCCTTTCTGGTTGAGTTTTATAACAGCTGGTGTGGGTTCTGTCAGAGGTTTGCCCCATCTTGGAAAGCCCTAGCAACTGATGTGAAAAAATGGAAAGGTCTCGTTGGAATCGGTGCTGTAGATTGTTCCGATGACGTTAACAATCCCCTGTGCAGAGATTTTGAAATAATGTCTTATCCAACAATAAAATATTTTCATGAGAATTATCAAGAGGGTCCAAAAAATTTAGGGAAGGCGATTCAGGCAGGATCAGATATGAATGAACATAGACAGAAGCTTATAGAAATCATTCAGAGGGAACAATACGAAGGTAGAGGCAAGATGTTTCCGAGTTTACTTCCATATAGTAATTCCAATGTAAATCCTTTGTTTAATGATGTTCCAAATAACGCAAAGTATGCCTTTTTGATCTTCCAAGATCCATCAAGTTTTTTGGCCCAAGAAATTGCTCTGGATTTCAATAAAATTAAGGATGTGGTTATCAGATATGCATTCAACAACAATTCAGAATTGATGAATGCTCTGCAAGTAAGTACTACTCCTGCTTTGGTTTCTATAGGCCGAGATAGTTCAGTACAAACTTTAACTTCTTCCATATCTAGAGAAGCATACAGTACTGCAATTCTTCAGTTTTTAAAATTGAAACATATTATAGTCCCAGGTATAGATCATAAACAGACATCTGTTGAAAAATGGGTGGATTCCAAAGTACCTGATATGAAGGAATTCATGCAAGCAAGAGAACGTGAAGCACTGAAAGAGAAAGTTAACAAAATGGGTGATGTGGTTTTCCAAATGGATTTGGAAACTGTCCTTCGTTATTCCCTAAAACACGAAGTTGGTAATTCCAAAGAGATTACCGGGGAGAAATTGAAGGCCCTTTCCGATTATATAAATATTCTTGAAAGATACTTTCCCTTTGGCAAATACGGACAGCTGTTTTTGAAAGAAATTAAAAATCATATATCCCAAAAGACCTTCATTCATGGGAGTGAAATCAGGAAAATGGTCGAAGATGCCGAGAGAGAAGAACGCCAAGTGTTTTCAACGCCTCAAAATTGGTTAGCTTGTAAAGGCAGCAAAACTACCTACAGAGGCTATCCTTGCGGTTTGTGGAAAATGTTTCATTATCTTACCGTTAATGCTGCAGACTACAGTGGCATAAAAGGTGCCAACCCGAAAATTGTGCTGGAGGCAATGCACGGATATATAAAGCATTTCTTTGGATGTGCAGAATGTAGTAAGCATTTCCAACAAATGGCCGAAAGGAGAGAAATCTTTAAAGTCTCTTCGTGGGATGATTCCATACTTTGGCTATGGAGTGCTCACAATGAAGTTAACAAGCGTTTATCAGGGGACCAAACAGAGGATCCTGATTACCCAAAGTACCAGTTCCCTTCAGACAAGAGGTGCCCAAGGTGTCATACTAAAGATCATTCCTGGAATATTCCTGAAGTATTATTCTATCTGAAACATATGTATAGTAGTATCAATGTTAGGTATATCGGTTCAGATACAAGAATTCTGCATCTTGGTTTAAATGGAGAATCTTCTTATAACTCCTCTGAATCAAGTATTTTCAAAACTATCGATGTTGGTTTGTGTTTTATTCTTTATGTGGCTTCATTTCTACTTCTGGTGATATTGATCAAAATGTTTTTGAAGAGGGGCTATAGAAAAAAGATATACTCACATGATTTACTAGGAAAGGTTTGAAAATAAATTATGAAACCCTTAACAGAGAGAAACATCACATTTCATCAAGCTGTATTATATATACAATTGATTTCAGAAATCCTTGCATTTATATTCACTGCTGTTCAGATATGAACCAACATGAATATTATTTGTCTATTCTTAAAAGTCCCCGAACTTTGTTTTGTTATCATTTCTTATTTATTTGCTATATCCAACACAAACACTGCTTCCACGAGACAAAACTGCATCACTCCACACGATACCCATTTATTTCCGTCAGGGTGAAGTTTAAGTTTCACTTTTCTCCTAAAACTTCCACTAAATTCAAAAGAGTAAGCGTTTGTTGTTTGGAATTGAATATTTGTCACTATTCATAATTCGCAAACCACACTTTGCTATCTCTAACTTTCTGAATCATCTAAAAGTCGAGACTCGTGTATACTGATTTCAAAAATTCATTCTATAACTATTTTTGAAGACATGTTAACCAAGTATACCTTTATATTTTCCAAAATCTGATATGCACTACATGTTCTTTGATATGAGTTTTATTAACTTGTCACAGTGCTCACAGTTTAATTTATAAATCTTCGTAGAAGTCAATTAGTACTGTTTGAAACTACTTTTATTTTCACTGTTTTGAAAATTTGATGTATTGTTAAAAGTCGATACAAAATCTTCTGACTTACTGTTCTTGTATCAAAAATCGTGTATACATCATCTGCATATTGAATCCAAGTCTCATACTTCCAGTAAGAGGACTATTAGACTTATTTGGCATGTTCAGTGAAAGTTTCTCAAGACTCTTTTGGGAGAAATTAAACAAACTGCACACCCTTATTCAGGAGATCAAGTTTTTTCTTATCGAAAGGATGTATTTATTTGAATGTAACTTACCTAAGAGTGAAAACAAATGGGGATTAGTATAGTTCATCTTCTGATGACACCAACTTGGTTGGTGTAATGCACGTCAAGAAGATGGTTGCAATTCTGGTGTGTGGTAGCAGAAGTTCCAGTTCCTTTCAGTAATTGCTGTTAATTGTTATTTATTAATCATTTTGATGATGTGCCTCCTGAGATAAATCGATCTCAGAACACTTGATTTTATTTGTAATTATTATGTATTATTTCATTCTGGGTAAATTTGACCAATACCGTATGTGATATTTTTACTAAATATGCTTTATCACGAGTGCATGCTTGTTGAACAAAACTGTTTTATTATGAATGTGTGTACAAATGGTAGTTTTGTAAAATATAGCTAGTGATAGTTTTTTTTAACAGTTTTAAATTTTTTAGAGCATTGAAGCAAATTGCATCAATTTTTTTGTAATAATCAATATATTCTCAAATTTGCTCAGAAGGAGAATATGTGCCAAATATACTGAAAATATAATTCTTTTCATACTTCGCAAAATAGTTTATTCAAGTGTATTTTGAAAATGAAAAAATCCAATGCGTTGTTTTATAAAATATGATATAATTACTTGTCTGATCATAGGAAAAATATAAATTATTGATTATATTATTTGTAATATTTTTAAATTTTCACAACGAAAAGTTCTTCAAGAATGTTGTTGATACACTCTGGGTGTTCATCCTCCCTTAATCTTAAAAATAAACAAAACTACATCAATAGAGAATCAGCTGAAGTGTAATTAAGGGCAAACTGAAAAGTTCACAACGAAAAGTTACTGCATAATATAAACCACTGATGTCAGTAACTTGTATTCATTAATTTTCCCTGCACATTGAATAAACAATGGAAAAAATAAAACTTGTATACTTACACCAACGTGTGTCAAAGGAAATTATAACTGTTTCCAATAGAGGCGTTCATGAGTGAATTTTTGTGGGTTTTGAAAATGAAAAAATATTATTTTCTGACACGTCAACCATCTTTATCATTTTTTCCATAAGTTACTAGCTGATCTCTTCAGTGATTTATATTACACAGTAACATATTCTCCTTTGATTTAGCTTTATTTATTTTCCAGATTGTGGAAGACTAAACACCAAAGAAACAAAGAAAGGTGTTTGTTGTTAACTAAAGTTATATTTATTACAAAAGAATTTGTTAATTTTGTTTTATATGGATAGATATACATTTTGTATTTTTATTGTTGATGTGACCAAACTGAATATATTTCATTCAATAAAATTGAGTCTAAGTCAATTTCAAAATGTATTCTGACTAGAACCTTTCAACTGTGTTCAAATCGTTCTACAGGGCTTTTCATGATCAGGGTTGATTAGCCGTTTCTGGCAAACTATTCAGCGGATCAACCTGAAAATTCCACAGTATGCATAAGTCAATATGACCTACACGCCTAAAATATTTTAGATGAAGCGGCGTTGTCGCTTCTACTATAAAG
>WOGR01007822.1:0-12175 GCA_015342045.1 Leptinotarsa lineolata | reverse complement strand
AAATGAAGCCAGGAAAAATTATAAACCATTTTCCAAAATTTCTGTTTTTTCGGGATATCTCCGGATATACTCGGAAATTTAGAACTTTCTCATCGGCATATTGTTAGTCAACTTTGCTCCAATTTAACCATCTTCTTATCTCTCATAGTTTTCGAGATCCCAATGGTGAGGATCGAATTTGAAACACCCTGTATAAACGTTGAATTACACGAAATTAGCTGTTCCAAGAGTGATTTTTCTTCAAGTCTGTGTCTGAAAGTTACTACTTTGCATGATCTACACATCTATGTATAGAGTTACTTCATTTCTTTGGAAGATTCCCACATTTTTTTGTATCAAGATGGAGTAGTGGAAAGCCAAAAACTTTCTTTCCCAAAAACTGATCACTTCTAATAATATAAAATTAAACAAAATTTCAAGTTTATACTGGGAATTCAACAAAATTCCTAATTCAAGTCGGAATTTAACAAAAAATTTCATCATTAAAATTATTATTATTAGAAAATTTTCACTGGAGGGAAGTCCATCTCCTGAAAACGCCAGCTTAGTTGGTGAAACACGCGACAAGAAAAGTATTACATTTTTGATATTTCTGAAAAGTGCTTGTTTAGGATTTCAATTGATATAAAAATTATACAGAAATTATAAAAAACTCAACAGTATTTTTTGAAAAAGTGATTTTAGTATTCACTTCTTTATAAATCGTAGCGCATCCGAATGTCCTGTCACATTTTTTTTCTGATCTCAGTAAGGCATTCAACTGTGTCTATGGCTATATTGATGTTTTATCAATGTAATTGAAAACGTCTTGCCCCAGAGGTAAACCTCTGACTAAGATTTAAAAATTTTAGATGAAAAACAAGTAATATTGCTACAATATTGAACCGAAAACAATATTTGTAATATACTATAGCAATTTTCTGTAAATAAACATAAGACTACCACAGGGGCCAGTGTAGAGCCCAGTCACCTTTATTATTTTCACCAGTAGTGTGAAGATTACCAATGGCTGCAGAACTTATTAGAGCAAAGTGACAATCAGCCTTCAACAATATTAGTAATTTCTTTACAAATCATGAAACTTAAATTCAACTCATATATTTGAATTGTCTTCTCTCACATTTTTGTTCAGGAACCAATATTCCCTCCGTATGTCTCTGAGGTCTATTCATGACATTTCCAGTTCACAAAAAAATCAGACATTACATTAATGACATTACTGATATGAATACTAGGTATAAAAAACTATTATGTTCAATTTTCTAAGGAAAAAATAAGTCACAACTCTCAATGGGAATTGAAGTTTTTATTATATTGCCCCAAGATATCAAAGATATAAGAACAAAGGCTTCCACGGCGGAGTGACGATTGGATAGTACAAAATCCGGGCTGGTGGGTGGGTCTGATAAAGCGGCAGGCATCTTCAATGTTGTATGCGTTGCCTGCGAGGATGAGGATAGTATGTCGAAGTCTCAGCAACGATGTCGTTGTTGAGTCTTCTGCCGAGGTTACAGACGAAACGTTTTTCTTTAGAATGACGGAGAACTAGAAAGGTCAAAAATCAAATGAAATATTTTTGTTCTCAAAGGAAAATGTACCCTTATCAACATCCAGAAAAGTTCCTCAATATATTGAATTCTCTTATCTTAATCTTTTCATTCAGTTTATTCAATGGCTCAAGTACTTCTCTCTGCAATTTATATTTTACTGACGTCAATGGAGACAGACCACACAAAAACTTATGATCAGATAACTGAAATAATTGAAATTAATATGGAAAGCTGATTATAATTATCAGTTGAGTTGATGAAAGTATACAGGAGTATCACTGGAACATCTCTTGGAACTGTTTTGCCACCATGTAGAGAAATTCGGAAAAAAATTAATAAGAAATCGGAAAGGAATTGATTTGTCCACCGATTAAAATTTCGATTGAAATTTCGAGTCGATAAGAGATCCAATCAGGGTTGTAATGTTGATTACAATAGAATTTCAAAATTAATGAGCCAAATGATGAGTGCACTCGAACAATTTATTCACATTTTTTTCAAAGATATAATACTCAAAAAGTATTATATCGTTACGAACAAGAGAGCCTATAAGTGGAGATCTAAAATATGGATTTTCTGGATCTTCCTCGTAATCGCATCATTGCATAATGATACTTTCTTCTTGAACGTTCCAGATGGAGGAAAGACACATCTATGGAAGGATCAGGATTTTTCCGCGCTAGGTAAATGTCGAAACTTCTAGACTGGAGAAGTGAACAATTCGAAAAACAGCAGATGATTATCTGAGTAAGTTACTGAAGGTACGTAAGTAAGAAGATAGAAATATTAGACAAGCGAACGTCCCAGATGAAGGCGCGTTTACACGGTGCGACAAAACGTATCGTGTTACGTGTAAACAAGAAATCGTTATGATTTGTCGGAGTTGAAATTTGGTGTGAATTCTCATCAATTTCTGGAAATCTTAGCGACAAGTCGTTGCATGTAAACAATTTTACTGACATATTGCTGCGTTCTAGACGCCAGTTGTGTGGTGGCGTCTACGTTCAATATAACTGTTTTTTATTTGTTATGAAATTTTATTGTTTTCTATGGTGCAATCAGTTTTTATGATGTAAATAACATGCCTTTTTCCTTTTCACACTTCTAGATGAACGAAAAACGTACATAAACAACAATGGCAACCCCTCCATGAAATAAACGATATCAAGTTGATCATTATTCAGACAGATCGTGTGAACAAGCTTTGTCGCACTGTGTAAACGCGCCTTAATTGTGGAGTGATCACGCAAGAGAGGGCGATGAAATAATGACATAGCAATTAAACTGTGGTTCAGTTGTGGATTGAATGATATACTAACGGAAACTGTAACAATTGGTGGTCACAAGCGAAACGAGTGACAAAATATTTTTGTCGATGCATTATATCAGAAAAAGCAAATTGGACCGTTTCTTATTGGAATAATAGGTAATGGTCTCATAACTCACACCTTAGAACCAATCACAGTTTACCAGATTCATAACTCTACACCTTCGAATCCAATCACAGATGAGCGATTTCAAAACTTTACAGTCAAGTTTCAATTATTTTCAATCGCAAGTAAGCTTTGATAATTTACCCCATTTCAGAATAATATGTTCTCAAACGGTAAACTCAATCATTAAACTGTTCATTTCGATATATACAGGGTGTATCTTGAATGATGTCATTAATTTCAAGTGATGATTACGGGGTGTCCATGTTTCACTAAAATATTGTTAACGCAAAAGTCTTTTTGCCGATTTTAATGAGACTAGAAGTGTTTGCGTGATCCTCATTTCTATGTCACTGACTCTGATTTAATAAAGTTTAGGTATTCCAAATGATATCTACCTTAGTAAAAACAGTGGCGTACAATGATTTTCACCATAAATATAAATCAGGTAACCCTTTGCGACGCCAGTGGAAATAAAATTCGGAATCTAATTCCATAAAATAGAGACCAGTGTTACTCATAAAAAACGTACGTAGTTTAATCGAAATCGATGAAAATCATTGTGGGTTAGTAATAAAGGAACAATTTTTTTTTGTAAAACTGTGACACCCCGTTACTTGGAAACGAAGCAAGTTAGGACACACGTTCACAAGGACTTCTTTTCATAAAATATAACAAATAATCACAACCTCCAAAACGTAAAAGATAAGTATCGTATTATTTCTTAGCAATTTTTTTTGATTGGCAAAATTATTAAAATACGAAAAGTTACTGATAAATAGAACATTTTTTTTCGTGAAAAATAATTTGATTTTACGCAGTATCTTATCGGGGTAAACTATAAATTTTGCCCTTTCTACACCTGTATAAAGTCCACCATTATAATTTTCATATTTTTCCAGACTGTGAAAGGTGAAAATACCCAAAAGAAGATCGATTAAAAACAATGCAGAAGTTATTGAAGATGACATATCTGACCATTATGGTCTAGAAATATCAATTGCTATAGATGAGCTGCCCACTGTAAAAAAAAATTAATTTAATTAAACCAATTTCAAATGTTGGTGTCTCAGAATTTAGGTTTATTATTAGTAAAATGAATCGGACAAATTACTACACATCTACTGATTCTAATTTTTAAGCGACGTTTATATTTGAAGAAACCAGATATGCAAGTGGCTTTCCATGAGAAAAAAGTAATTCAAAGACACGGAAAAATTAATTGGCGTGATGATGATATTTGGTTAATGACAGGCAGTGAAATACATAAAAGAAAATATAAGAACATGAAAAACAGTTACAGGAGAAAAATAAAAGAAACTAAATCAAGTTGTTATAATGACAGAATTATAAACAGTGAAAATGTTGGTAAAACAACGTGCTCAATAATAAATCAATTCAATGGAAAGTCACAAGTCATCCATAAGAATTCGGATATTTCTGCTGAGACTTTCAATGACTATTCATCTTCTGTTATTGATGAGCTGATTAAAAATATTACTATTCCAGGTACACATTTAATGAAGATTGTTATGGCTCACTGCCACATAAACTATGAAATACTGATATGGGGTGCTTCCTTACTTGCAAGTGAAGCATTCATTCTCCAAAAATAGATAATGAGAGATTTTGAGGAAGTTGATTACAAAACCCATGCTAAACCAATCTTTATAAAATGGGTCATACTCACAATACCTTCCATTAATATTCTAAAAGCAATATTGTTTGTATATAAAAATGAAAATAAATATAATAGTGGCTTTATGATTCACAATCACGACACAAAACACAAAGACATCATCAGGCTACCGAAGATGCATTATCAAAACACAGCCAAACAAACGGAGTTTTTCTTATAAAAATATGTAAGACTTTGCCTAGTGAGTGGAAAGGCCTTCATATAAAAGCATTGAAGTTCAAAGAAAAAAATTCACTTGTCACCCAAGCTTTCTGTGAGATTGATGAGGTATTCAATTGTCAGTGGTCCTAATATATGTATATGCGTGTGTATATATGTGTGTATATGTATACGTTTATATTTGTGTATTTATATTCTAAATGGCCATATGTAAGTAATAACTGTTGTGGTGTGGGATTTTTTCTTATGTAGCCACCCAAGCAAATTTTGTTATTGTAGATATTTTCGAATGTAACAGAAATTGTAATTTGAGGCAAATAAAATATCTTTCTTTCCTTATATTAACGATTCTAATTAGGGCAGTTCTTTTAATTTTTTTAACTACCAAATTCTCAAAGTATTTGAAATTCAATGAAATAACAAGAAAAGAAAGGATTCGCTTTTTTATGAAATTTGATGATATTACTCTCTGGGATATCCCTCAGAAATAAATCGTATTCTGAGAAGATTCCTAATATATGTCATAGAAAAAGTGTAGTATTCTACCCGTTCGAATGATTTACGATAAACTTCATTCTTACAATATTACCCACATTGCTTGCTCGTTGAATAATATACTATCAAACATTTCAAACGAATCAGCAGGTTGAAGATTGGTGCAGAAGAAGGAAATGTTTTCCTTCCTCTCATCCTGTCAGTTCCATTGCCGCCCTCCTTCTTTTCACTTTTCTATAAGAGTCAGTAACGATTTTCTTTCGCATTTTCTGTGAATCGTTGCTAAAGAAGTAAAAGGATGATAAATAATTTGGATGGAATACTAATGAAGAGGAAGCACGTGAGATCCTTGATGAAAAATTGGAAATAGTTAATAACAAACTTCTGGAAAATAGAAAAAAACTCATAGAAACACTCCAGAAGGTAGTTCAAGAGTTTGAAGGAAAAAATCTAAACATCTAAGGAAAAATAGTAAAAAACAAAACCGATGAAACAACCGAGTCTTCCAATATCGCAGACAGTTTGAGATGAGAGCGAATAATGGCTGACAAATAAGCAAAAAGAAAGAATTATCTTACCGGCACTTGAGGGGAAGCTTTCATTAATTCTGCCAAATATCCCTGTCCCCAAACAAATGAATTATGAAGCTTCTATTTAAGCTCATTTCAATGCGCATTTTGAGTCAACCAATGGTAATCAAATGTGCTTCAAATAGACTACTGAGTGAAGCCATTTCTGAGTAAACTACTCTTCTAAGGTATGGTAGTCGTTAACAAACAAGCATACGAGACCCAATAGAGAGTGAAGACTTGAGAATCTTCTGCGAAGATCTTGAAAAATACCTACTGCCAGAATCATAGTACATGGATTTGAAACTATCAAAGATCTCCTCAACCAGTTGAAGAAATTATACCAAGCGCCAATCATAATAATTTCAATTTTCGAAATCACAGACTCCAGCCATGTGTCATATTAGCAAAGTTACTTCTGGCAACTAATAGAGTAGATCTGTAGTTATTTACAGTGTGTAAAAGCCAAATGGAATAAATTCATTATTTCGGTTACTGTACATATTTAAAAAAAAACCGAAACAGGTCAAATTTAAATTATAATTTGACGTACTTCAACCGAAAAAAACTACCCCTACCTTCAACGCCCGTCTAATGATAGGTATGTTCCCCAATTTTTTAAATGGGAAGTAAAAGCTTGTGATATATCGTTTGAAAAGTCTTTTCATTCTCTATTCAAAAATGTTATCGCTTCCAAGTTTATTGCAACAGTTAAGATAAAATAAATTAAAATCATGTGGTCACCGAAATTCCATAAAATATAATCAAAACTTTTTGCAATATACTCAAAACTTATTGCATGTTGAGGTATCGATAATAAGAAAGTAAGCAAAAACCATAGCAATATTCTTTTTGGATGGTATCCTTTGAAAAACTGCAAATAGTTTCTGTGGCAACGTTAGTTTAAAACGCCTTGTGAAAATGTTTTGTATGTTACACCATAAGTTGTCAGTATTTTAATTTGACTTTAAGTTTGTTAACTTCAAGCCTGACAAATGGTAAGATTAACGGAAATGCATGAAATAACAGTTTTATAAATGATTGGTTACGGAGATAAAACCCGAACACAACAGGAAGTACCTTGCTTATTTCAGAAGAAATTTCCTAATTCACCGCCCATGTCTCAAGGAACAATAAGCAAAATAGAGAAGCAGTTTCGCGAGTTGGTCATGTGGGGGAGATAAAAAAAGCTGCTGCCAATGCAATGAGTGATGAACTCAAATTAGATGTGATGCTTGCGTTTGAGGAAAATCCACATACATTGAGTAGACAGGCATCCAATACATTCAATGTTAGCCATGCATCGATAGTAAACATATTGAAAGAAAATAAAATGCACGCCTATGAAATGATACCTACTCAGGAGCTCATGGAATACGACTTTGATAAAAAAACTTATTTTTGTGAGCAAATGATGATCATGTTGGATAACAATATCATTCAATTAGAAAACATTATGTTTTGTAATGAGTGTACTTTTTCTCTCAACTGGTCTCTCTCTACTGGTCAACGGAAAATTCTCAGTGGATGAGAGAAGAACACACGCAATACCCTCAAAAGCTTACTGTTTGGGCAGGGATGGTAGGAAACCATATCATTGGTCCCTTTTTCATTGAGGGCGAATTGAATGACGATAATTATTTGGCACTACTTCAGAATGATATCATTCCAAGTTTAGCAAATTTATATCATGATCTAGGAAACCCTCAAGTTCCCCTCAATACGATATGGTTTCAGCTGGATGGAGCACTACCACATTTTCAAGTTAATGTCCGGCAATACCTCGATACATTTCCCAATCGGTGGATAGGGATGCGAGGATCAATTGAATGGCCAGCGCGATCACCTGATCTTTCATCATTAGATTTCTTTTTATGGGAATATGTAAGGGGCAATGTATACAAAACTAAAACTTCAGATTTAAATGACTTTAAAAAACGAATAACGCTTGCGGTTAGGTCGGTCACTCCTGATATGTTTAAAATCTTGGAAGAGAGTTTTATTTGAGATTAAGATGTTGCAAGACGTTCTGGGTAAACATTTTGAACATCTACTTCGTTAACATCCATAGTTCTTTTTCGTATTCTACATTTCATTACGCTTTGCATTACATTTCAGTTTTTGAGTGTATTTTATCGAATTTCAGTAACCACATGATTTTAATTTAATTTATCTTAATTATTCCAATAAACTTGAAAGCAATAACATTTTTGAATAGCGAATTAAGGTACCTTTCAAACGATATATCACAAGCCTATACTTCCTATTTAAAAAATTGGGGGTTGTTTCTGTCATTCGAAGGAAGTTGAAGGTAGGAAAAGCATTTTCACTTTCAAGAATGTCAAATTATAATTTAAATTTGATGTGTTTCGGGATTTTTAAAAAATATGTACTGTAACCAAAATAATTAATTTATTCCATTTGGCTTTTATACACTATATATTCATATTTGCTAGCTTGAAAGCGAGATTTTTTTAGTAGATATCACACATTATAATCTTAATATACTAATGTCAAATAAGTGCTATTGATGAAGCGCTGTAGAAGCAGGTATTCCAAATACTTCAAATTGACATAACTCTGTATTACACTATCATCAAATCATTAGCAGCAGTATCGAAGCCAGAGAGCTTATTGAGAGGGTTATGAGGAAGAATGGGTTGATTCTTGGAAATGCAAAATTTCAACACTAGTGTTGAAAGTATTTTTAACACGATTTTTTTTGACAAATAGCGATAAATTAAACACAATTATTCAGTTTTATTATGAAAAATAGATATAAATACAATTAAATTCTGTTACAAATTTATTATATACAATAATTACATTATTATTATTATTTTTGAACATTAATATGGAAAGTACAATTAGAATAACTGCTGATATTAATATCTTGCGATATTGAAGAGCCTTGTAATATATTTGAACTAGCTGAGTTGACAATTTCATGGGCATTAACATTTAATTCTCGAAGAGGATGATGCTATGTTATGCTAGAGCAAGTGTTGAGATTATTCTTGCAATAGCCTTTTTATAAGAAATAGATTGATCGATGAAACTCTCAGCTGCTGTTGTAGACTTCCATACTCCGTGGTTTTTAATATTCTTATCTTTGCCCCTGATTCTGCTAGCAAAGAAGCAGAAGATGAAAGAGTGACCTGTATATTTCTTTGCTTCCGGGAGTTTCAGAAACTCAGCAATAGTAGAGGGCATTTTTCCAAAGGTGTTTATATCAACTGGGTTGGCACTGCATTTCTGATTTGAGTATTTCAGAAAAAAACTTTGATGACTGATAACAGTAGGGCGTAATGTAACGTATTCATTGAAATAGTCAATGTTTCTTCCAACAATGCAAAAAGAACAACGAATTTTCGTTTTTGTATTTGGAATTTGAACAATCAATGATTTATCCATTGACTTAATATCTTCTAATAATAAATGGCACAGTTCTTCACGCCGGCAGGCTCCATATATTCCGAAAATAGTAGCAACTTTTATCATCAAATTTTTTTCATATGACGCCTCATTCATTAACGTCTGAACTTGTTCAAACGGAAGAGTTTTTGATTTTTTGGGTCTATAACTTTCATTTTCCTGCTTTAAGAATGCTATTACCTTGAAATATTTGCTTGTATCAACACAATTTTTAACGAGCGCACTCGACTTTATCATTGAAAACTTGCTCCACAAAGTTGACGAGTTCCATATTTTTTATTTCTCTTCTAAATAGGTTAAGAAGACGGTTTCGTTGAAATTTCCTTCTACGTTTTCAAGTCTACACCAGCTAAGAAAATTAGAATATGCGATGTTGTACTGCTGAGCCGAATTTTTTGGTAACAATTTAATTGAAGTTTTTTTGCAACCTCTTCAATATCGTCAAGAACACACAATTTCCCACTTTCATCACTATGCAAGACATTAAATACCAGCAAGAACTATAATGCGACTTTGAATAAAACGCGTGAGCTGTAAACAATACTGTTTGTTGGTAACCAGGTGATTCGGCGTCACCTGACACGGCCACTTCACCGCAAATGCGATAACATGAAAATAGTTGACTGACAACAGGAATATTGAATTTATCTATTTCATCTTGAAAACAGGACAGTTGTACAAAAAACTATGTAACACAAAATATTTGTGCTAAAAAATTATACCTTACTTTCAACACTCATATCATAATTAGCTAATAATGCTGTATCATAGACATCAAATTTCGAGTCCCAATTAAAAAATTTGTTTCAAAATTGATAAAAAGCGTAATGTTTGTTTTTCGACAGATTTACATTATAAAATATCATTATCGATATCTACTGCAGCCAGTTTGAGAAAGTAGTAAGAATTGAGTGGGGAAATAAATGCCGTCCTAAACAATATCTCGTTTGATCTCTAATCCATCAGAATGGATGCCATCACGCTGAAGAAGTGGAAGTGACAATGTTGAGAATATGCACAATATATTTTCTCCTCAAAACTGATTGCGTAAGTAGAAACACTTTCAATTCGATAAAACGTTGGAATTTGTCGGAAGCATTTCCATACAGTACTCGTACTTTTCAGTAAGCTACTTTGTGTCGAGGACTTGCTCCTCTTATCCATAGAACTTTCAGTCTGATTGGCCACAACAATTTGGTCACGACAATATGAAACATCCAGAAATCATCAAGACTAATTTATAACAGAATGAAGACCTTGTGGTTCATTGAATCAAGATGCGAACATAACATTTGCTGAACTTCGAGAATTCTTTGGAGATATTTGAAGGGGTCTGCTTGAGACAGATGGCTCAATGAATACAGATGGTTAGATACTATTATTTCACCTACGTGAATAAATAATATTTGGTTCATTTGTCGATAATAACAAACTATATTGATTTCTCCTTCTTTCATGCAAAAAATTGCAATTTCATCAATATAACAAGTACTAAAATGAAATCATCAGTTGCTCCCCATCCAATCTCAGCATAATAAAAAAAGAATGACTTACCAACCAACAGTTGGCCTTGAGTGGGAATCTGGGATTATGCGAATCCGTATTTTCGCCTGTTATTTTGGAACCGCACAAAAATTCACTAAGAACGATAGTTCGCAAAACCTAAAAAATGGTTGAGGCCAGCCTAGTGATTAGATTAGATTCTAATCTGTACGCATTTATCTGCATGCTTAGTTTCTCTAGTCGCAATATTCGTTTTTTAAATAGAATTTATCTGCTTCGACGTAAACTAAGTGCCAAGCAACTATATCAACTTTTTATCGTGTTTTATGTGGTATTGGCGATGTGCGAGTTATCAGGAAGGGAGATATCTCAGTTGAAATTTAGAAAATGAAAAATAGATTCAGAAGAAACAATAAACAATTTCCAACTTTAAATTCGAACTGTAGATGAGAAAGGAAGTGATGATATCAATCTACAATATATGTATACCATCTCAAGTAAAATAATTCATTAAAGACAAAACATTGTCATGTTCCACACATCATAGAAAAATAATATTTTCTCTATATATAAGCATCATTTCAAGTCTGAAAAGTCAGATAAAAGTCGTTCCACTTTTTATATAGGTTATGTGCACCGTGGTTAAACGACTGTACATACAAGTGAGGAAAAGAGCTAGCAATATTAAGGTCATTGAATAGCTGGCATTATGGTTTCCGTAATCAAAGATCAATTAACCTTGTAACTGCTAAGGCAGTAAAATGTAACAAAATTTTCCCGAAAAAACTAGAACTCCGGTATACTGGTGGTCCGAAGATATCACCTGTGGTGTTCCACAAGGCTCCGTAATTGGTCTCACATTGTGGAATATATACTATGATTGGGTACTAAATCTGAAGGTCTCTAGGGAAGTTAACCTAATAGGCTACGCAGATGACCTAGCCGTAGTGGTGGTGGGAAAAAATGAAGTAAGTCTGGTAAGAACTTCCAATAGAACTGTGAAGGATATAAGTGAGTGGATGACGGCGAAGCAACTCAAGCTTGCCCCTCAGAAGTCAGAGGTAGTACTGCTGGCAACAGGCAGAAAACTGAAAATTAATACAATTGAATTGGAGGAAACCATTGAATACCTGAGAAACCACATGGATCTAAATATGAAAATGAGAGTTCATGTTAAAAAAATAGCAAAGAAGGCGAGAAAAGGCATAAGAAACATAAACAGGATAATGCCCAACGTTGGGGGTCCTCGAGAAGGTAGCAGAAGAATTTTATGCTCAGTCGCCCAGTCGATCATGTTATATGGCACAACAATTTGGAAAAAAGCCATGGAAA
>WOGR01007821.1:0-12175 GCA_015342045.1 Leptinotarsa lineolata | reverse complement strand
ATAATTAACAATTTCATGAATGACTACGGAAGAATCACTATCAATAATGAAATTTCACAAGCAAGGAAAATGATTACCCCATCCGAACGTCTAACGTTATCCAACGTGTGCCCTTCTATTCCACACGATATTCTCGAACAAGCTCTACATCAGATTGGATTGAGATTGGTATCTCCTATATCCTTCCTCAGAGTAAACATACCTGATCCAGAGTACTCTCATATTCTGAGTTTTCGCAGACAAGTATACATCGCTGTCCCAAAAAAATCTCAATTCCTGATTCGATCCTCATACATCATGAAGGCACTCCTTACCGCATCTTCATATCTAGAGATAGCCTGATGTGCTTCAAGTGCAAGCAAAGCGGACATATAGTAGCCGTTTGTACTACTGTAACACCTGCCCTACCCGTTCATGAAACCCCACAGGTACTTGAACCAGAGACTGCAACGGCTGTAGCATCATCCAGTTTGGATCATAATACAAATACCCCAAACGCGCCCTCCAATGTTCAAACTACAACTACTGATTGCGAAGTCTCCCAAACCGGACCATCTTCTAGGACAGATCAGCACAACTCAAACAAACGAAACATATCGGAAACCATTAACCCAAATAGCGACAACATGACCGATCTATTTTAAAAACCAATTTCATGCACCCGAAAAAACCTCGTTCTATCCCATTCAATGAAAACAATATAACGGTAGAATCCCTCCTTGCACCAGCTAAAAACTCCATTGAAACAGAAAAATTTGTCATGACTTATAATCAATTTAGAGACTTTCTAGAAAATGTTTATGAGACAAAAGATCACCTCAGTGTTGCAAGGCAATACACAGACGATATACAAGGTCTTATCAATATGCTTTCAGTATTAAACCCACACTTTTAAGTTAGGAGCATAAGGAGTTTACAAGAAACACATTTCAAGGACGGATATCATCAACAAAGGTTACGATTGTTTCTTCAAAAACAGAAACTTTCAATTAAGAGCATGTGGAGGCGTTGCCACGTACATACAGTCATCGTTTCAGGTAATTGATATACCAGTAACATCCAATCTTGAAGCTACAGTGACCAATATTTGTTTTCCTAAAGTACTTAACGTTTGTAATATCTACATACCACCCAATTACGACTTCACACACAAAAAACTTGACCACTTACTACAACAAATACCGAAACCCAGATTGGTTTTGGGAGATTTCAACTGATGTAACACCACCAACATTAGAGGTATACTTTTCGAAGAAGTAATTCATGCAAATGACATGATTATTCTGAACAACGGCAATTCAAGCGTCATAAATATTTGTATTTCCGACCCCTCCCTACAACCGCAACTGGAAATGAGAGTTCTCCCGTACCTTTATGGCAGTGACCATCACCGAATTTCAATTTCATCCCTCCAAGGACTTGAAGCTGAAGCCTACTCATCTCAGAAGTAGAATCTGAAGAAAGCAAACTGGGAACTATACTCCACTGAAATAGACAACAGACTAGGTCAGCTCAACCCACAAAATGATATAGAGCAATGTGTAGAAACTGATTTTGGATACTGCGAACACATCTATTGGTAAAACACGCCCACTAAGGAACAGAGTACCTGTACCATGGTGGAATTCTGAATGCAAACTGGCCATAAAAGCCTCGAAACATACTTTTAATGTATACAAGAGAAACAATTCAACCGAAAATCTCATCACCTTCAAAAATCCAAGAGCAAAAGCCAGATGGGTCGTTAAAAATAGCAAAACTAATTCATGGCAAAATTATGTTAACTCTATTAACAGTACAACATCCCTTAGTCTGGTCTGGAATAGAGTAAAACGCTTAAAAAATTGCAGAAGAAACAACTGTATAACAATAATCGAAAATCAAGGGAAAAATCTGACGTCAGCATCGGCTATTGCGAATAAATTCGCAGATACTTATGAGGAAAGTTCCAAGAGTTCAAACTTCACCAACTCATTCCTAGAGCATGAATTATTTGAAGAATTTTCAACGCCATTAATAAATTCAGATGATAACGAACCTATAAACTCAGAAATCACGCTCTAGGAATTTTAAGAAAACTTGAAACATATGAAAAACTCAACCGCAGGACCCGACGACGTAAAAACAATTTTTCTTCAGAGACTCACGACCAGAGCCAAGCACCATCTACCCAATTCGTTCAACAAAATATGGACAAAAGGAGTGTTTCCTAAGAGATGGTCTGAAGCAATAGTAATTCCAATTGTCGAACCGGGGAAGCCTAAATCAAATCTCCATTCTTATAGACCAATTTCTTTAACGTGCATCATGTGCAAACTTCCGGAGAAAATTATTGTCAGGAGGCTGAATTGGCATCTAGAAGCACATTCATTACTCACCACAAAGAAAAATCGCTCCAGAAAAAATCGATCAACTTCCGATAATTTAGTCGACCTGGAATCATACATGAACGAGGGATTTGCTAACAAACAGAAAACCATTGCTGTTTTTTTGACATTCATGAAGCATTCGACATGACTACATCCTCTACATCCTCAAAAAACTGGATTCTCAGAACATCAATGGGAACATATTAAAATTCATCTAAAACTTCTTGCGGACAAGATCGTTCACCGTGAGAGTTAACGGACACCTATCGGAAAAAAAGATACAGAAGAACGGGACTCCTCAAGGATCCATCTTGAGCAGTACACTTTTTCTGATAGCATTCAAACCAGACACCAAGAAGCAGTTCATGGTATAGAAAAATGGCTAGATACAACAGGTTTCCAGATAAGTCCTTCTAAGTGTAAATGTATACTTTTTTCAAAAAGGAGAGAAGAATTTAAACCGACTCTGAAACTTTACCAACAAAATATTCCAGCAGCTGACCAAATAGTCTACCTAGGAATGATTTTTGATAAAAAATTAAAATGGGAAGCTCATCTGAAACACGTCAGACAGTCTAGTCAAAGCGGCAGGTCAATTATTGTTTATGGCTCCATTGTTTATGGCAGCGCCATTAGATCCACATTGAAGATGATGGACTCGATTCACAACACGGCAATGAGGACAGCTTTAGGGGCCTACAGAACCACACCTACGGAAAGCCTGTACTGGGAGTCAGGCGAATCCTCATTATACCTGCGAAGAGAATACTTGAGCGAGCCTATCATATGCCGCAAGGATATCTGGAAACCATAATCACCCCGTTTACAATAATGTATTCTTCAGGAGATTCAATAATCTTTATGCCAGGAGATCACGCATCACACATCCTTTTTACCAGAGAATCAATTTATATATCTCCAAACTTTCCCCAAACTTTTATTTTTCAACCCATAATATTGTGCTAGCGATTCCTCCCTGGACGATCAAATCTCCAATACGCAATCTCAACCTAACTAGTTTTGACAAATCAGTTACTCCACCGCAGCTAATACAATGCCACTTCCAAGCACTCTTATCGAATATCCCAACACACACTTTAATTTACACTGATGCATCAAGGACAGAAGGAGTTGCTGCAGCTTTTGTGACATCTAACTCGTCGTACAAGTTCAAAGTCAACAAGTTTGGAAGCATTTACAATGGGGAACTCTTCGCTATTCTTCAAACTCTCAAACATATACTAGAACATGACATACAAAATTCTTCAGTCATTACGGATTCATTGAGTGCTATTATAGGTATTCAACAAATGTATTCGGATAATCATATCCTAATAAACATCAAGGAAGCAATATATGCAATATGTAGAGGAACTAAAAACATCATATTCCTATGGGTACCATCACATGTCAGGTCAGAGGAAATGAACTTGCAGATAAAGCAGCTCGAGAAGCACTACGAGACCAAAACATAGATTTCGAAGAGGAATTAGAATATGGCGATCAAAAAGTTTACATTAAAAAGTTATTGAACTCCTGGAATTCCAGATGGCAGAACTCTCAATAACTGAAAGAAGTAAAATCCACTATAAAACCGTGGAAAATTACATCCCAAACCAGATTCCACCAAGTTGTTCTCACACGTCTTCTTACTGGCCAAACCCGCTATACCCACGGACACTTATTGAAAAAAGGAGTAAGACTGTGCGACAGATGTCTAATTCCAATGACTATGAAACACTTTTTGAGTGCCCAAAATTCTCAGTGCAGCGTCAAGCATTCAATCTAGATCCTGACTTATCTTCACTTTTAGGCGAAAACTAAAATTTCGAATCTAGTAAATTATTTAAATGATATCGAAGTTCTCAAAGATCTCTAACTATGAAACAATATTTTAGCAATAATCTCTTGTTTCTTTTTTCTCCCTGTATCTGTTGTAATCAAATATAATGTAACACGTTGCTCATGACCCTTGCGGTCGATGCAACTTTTTCTTGAAAAAAAAAATCAATAAAGTTACCTTTCCGTTATTCTCCGTGCTGCGGAAGTTGAAATTTTGTACGTAGGTTCGTTTTTTGTTTAAGATGTGCAATAAGAAAGGATTTTCAAATATTCCAATTGGGTCGGCCCAACTGGGGATAAAAAGGGCACGTTTACATATGAAAATTACCTTTTCATCACTGTTTCTCCGTACCGCTATATTTTCAGAGACTGAAATTTTGTATGTAGGTACGTTTTGTTGTAGATGTGCAATAAGAAAAGATTTTTATATATTCCAGCTGGGGCAACAGCCGCGGGATATAATGGGTGTTCATAAAATAAAGTTACCTTTTCATCACTTTCTCCATACCGCTGTATTTTCGGAGGCTAAAATTTTCTTATAGGTTCGTTTTATATTGTAGATGTGCAATACGAAAGGATTTTCAAATATTCCAACTGGGGAGCCAGCTGCGGGGAAAAAAGGCGCGTCCATGAAACAAAATTATCTTTTCATCACTATTTCTCCTTGTCCTTAAATTTCCGGCTGGTGAATTTATATTTAGTATCAGCATTGCACCCGTACAGAGCCGGGGCGGATCGCTAATTCTAAATAATGGAGGTAGAGTTTCTAGAGTTGGGACATTTTCACTAAATATTTCCTCCCCTTTCAGAATCTTCCACTTTTATTTCTCAAGTATCCATAGTTTTTTCATCTCAACTTGTTGATAACCATTATAGTTTTTGTGTGCTGTAAAATCATTGAAACACATTTTTCTACACGTTGTTCTGAATCCAATCATACTTTTGGAATTTTGTGTCTGTTTGGAACCTTTGGTGTAGTTATGAATATTACTGGAGTATTACACGAATTTCAATTTGTGAACTATATGAGCAAGAAACATTCACTTCACCACATAAGAATTATTCCAAAGAATGTGAATCTTATTTAATTTTACAAAAAAAAACTATTAACTTCATCCGCCAACATAAACATATCAAAAAAAATAAACAATAAAAGTAGGCTGACAATTTCAATTAGTGAATCGAAGCAGTTTTTAGACAAAAATACATTCCACCTCCATTCGCTACCTAATAAGATTTCAATTATGATTTATTTTTCATTTTTTTCATATTATCACACACCTGATTTTTTTTAATATGAAAAAGTTCTTTAAACAAATTTTCGACTCTCCTTGCAATCTAAAATATGCTATATTAAAATTATTTTTCCTGTAGCCTCAATATGTATCATATTTATTGCACTGGCAGATTGTAAAGAAAAAAAAATCAATGATGATTATCTTACCTTCCAATTTCATCCCACATTGAAGACATTTTTCGAACCGACAAGCTGGGCACTTTTTTCTTGTTGCAACAGTAACAGGACACTGAGCTCCTCTGAGACAAACATAATTTTTCCTATTTTGAACAGTCCTTTTGAAAAAACCTTTGCACGACTCGCAACTGAAAATGCCGTAGTGAAACCCGGATATTTTGTCTCCGCAAATGGGACATGGGCTATTTATGAGCTGCTGTCTTGATATACCAGGTTGAGCTGGCAGTGATGTGTGAATGAGTCCTGTTTTATCTTCAGTTTCCTCAAGAGACTCTTGTTCAACAGTGTATTGTGTATTCTCATCTTGTAGACTTCGATACAATAGGTTATGATGATGAAGAGGGCTACTGTGGATACTGTGCATATGCCTACCCTGAAAACAGTGTAAACAACAATTAATGAGAAAATCTATAGAAGAAATAGTTACGAGATAACATTATTTTAAACAAGGCAAGAAAATTGCAATTGTTCTAGACGATGGTAAAGATTCCTTGTTAAATTTAACTCACAAAAATGTTTTTTTTTATAGTTTGTCGGCTGAAGATTGAAAGAAAGCCGAGAGATAACAATACCATAACGTAGTAAGTTTTGTCCTGTTACAGTAGATTCAGTGGCCTGCATATAGAGAATCCTGTAACGAGAGGGGCAAAGAAACTTATTTGCTAAAAATTAAGCTGATTTAGTCTTATAATAAAATGAATATTACGAATTGAAATATCGAAACATTAATCTCTCCCAACAGTAGGTTCTCGTAAATGCCTGCCTTAAAACAACTACTTCTCCGGCTAATACCATGATGGATAATGAATGATATCCGACAGACATTTATACAAGACACCACTGCTGCTCTGCTGTTTCAGTTAACAAATATTTCTCTTAGAGGAAGGTTTCATGCATACATGTCGTAGTCAGTCGAGTCCCAGACACACTGTTGTTTGGGTCGGATCTTTCCTGAACTGATGACAGGTAATACCTAGAAACCGGTCTGTAGGTGATCTATACTTCAGGGGTTCCCAATTATATTTGGCCATGAAACCCTAATTGAGCATATATTTTTTGACGGAACCCTAGCTAATTATTTCGATAACTAAAGTGTTCACCTAGTAGTTTGAATATTTTCATGTTACTACTCGAAGAAAGAAAAAATTATATGAATGGAAAATAATCATTATAATGTAACAATTCATCGCAATTAGGAAACACCACCCATAATCTTGCACCAGTTATACTGAATATTTCGGTATTAATTCAGTCATGCACATAGTTTTGAGTTTTCATTGTACTAGACCCGATTAGGTTTTAATGATAATAATCACGAATTATTCAGAATTACACATTCTGTGTCAAAATTTCACTACAACATCGCGAAAAAAAAACGAGCGATGAGCTGTTTTAATGGTAGCAATTTTTAAAAAATATTATCGTATTTTATATCAGTTATACTACCTCTAAATTCAACTTGCATGTCTTCATTGACACTAATAAACAGAATTTAATTTTTTTTCTAAATTCGTAGCTTTAGTTATAAAGTATGAATAATCGATTTTATGCTCGACTGGGTGTAAAGAAGCACATTATTGATTTGCGGGCGTAAAGTAGCACTTTAGCGTCCGCGGACTACTTTATCGCCCGACGGGCGATAAAATCGTTGAGCAGGAGCTAAAGTGAATTTCAATCTCATATCGATAGAAATCTATATTCCGATGTTTTCAAAAAATACAATAAATGCTTACAATATTTAGATTTTTCCAGAAAATAGGCAAGAAGTACAATCTCTGTGTAGTTCATATTTTTTACAATATTCCCGTTGCACCACCTCACGAATTCTTCATGCACCTTGTCGTATATTTTCTTCGATTTACTTTGCAATAGACTCAGTTTCGCATCCTCATCTGCTATGTTTATTTCACACTTCACACTTTCTTCGTCGCTTGAATCCATTTCAAAATCACTAATAAATTATCTGTGATCACAAAAGTTGACAGCAAATATGGCTACTAGCCTATATAATCTTATTTCGAAAAATTGACTGAGTTGCCATGGTAACATTCATTCCATCACTTCTTGATGTATTCTGTTTCCGATATGATATGAATATACAGCCTCACGGCAGCTTTGATGTATTTCTATCGTGTTCTAGATTTAAAGAGGTATATATCTAATATCTACATGACATCAAATATACCGATCGTGCATAAAATATTGTATTTATTTCGGGCGTAATTTACTTTTATGGGCCTAGGCGTATTAATAATATTACACGCAGCGGTCCATAAAAGCCTATTCTACACCCTTGATACATTAATAACTATTATTGACTGTAATAACCATAAACTTTTCGAAATGTCACATAGTAATACGAAGTAATAGAATTATTCAAACGAATTTTGGCGTCAACTGTGGTAAATTTTTTTGTTACCATATCCGAAAATTATGAATGATCTCGATATGTTCTCGATAAGTTTTTGGTAATTATCATGTTGCCCTAACATTCAAATGCAATTCAGTTTGTGGTACTCGTTTTATTAGTAATATAATGAATGAAATTAAGGAAGTATCATTTGAAAGTTGAAAAAAACTTGTTTGTTGCTCTATGGGCTTTGGAGGTTTCGAATTATAAGTATTGTGAATTATTTGAATTATATTTCCTGTAAGATAAATAAGATGATCCATAACGCACACCATAGAAACAATGGCAGTTAACCAGATAAAACTTACTGCCATCGAGGCCAATCGTAGATGTAAAAATTCATTACTTTACCGTTGTGTTTGAAGTGTTTTTATTTGCAAATAAACCTTGAGAATTTATCTACTTCAAAATATGTTCTCGAACGTAAAACGTAGATAATAATTCAACTGGCAGTTCGTTTTAAAATATATAGTTATTAACGAAAAAACAAGAATAAAAACGTGTAAAGTGAAAACGAAAACTTATAGTTTGAAAATCAAATAGCATTATGTCACACCTCACACAAATTTGTAAGAGTCATCCTGATTGGAGAGGCGAACATCACTTGCAACCTTGATAGTCTGGAACATCAAAGAAAGGTTGGAAATTTGTGTCTCTTCTATAGATACTTGCACGGGTAGTGTTCAAGTGAATTGGCACATTTGATTCCACCAAGAGCGGTACATATCAGGAATACGCGACGGACTGTGGTTGCCCATCGTTTTGAGGTTCAACTCAGTACACCTCGAACTTCACTATTCAAGAACTCTTTCATTTGGAGAATTGCGTTCATGTGAAATAATCTTCCTGAGAACGTTTCTCCAAATGGACTTAATCTCCAGCGATTCAAATCCAATGTGAATCGCTACTTTAACACAGGCACCACTCTTAGAGCTCCTTAAGGATTTTCCTATAGTGCTTGTGTTTTGTCCTTATATTAAAAAAAAAACAGTTGCGTGAATCTGTTGTTTGAACTAAGGGTTTGAGTACCTGAGATCGTAGGTTCAAATTACATCTCCGGCATTTTTATTTTTCATTTTATTCATCATTTCATTTTTTACAAAAATTTGAAATTATCTAAATGAACGAAAGCATTCAAGCCAGTATCAACTTACCTACACTGTGGGTTATAGAAAAATAGAAAATATTTTTGACAGAGATTTTATTTTAGGTTGTGTCTTGTTATTGAATTCATTTGTATTCCTCTCATTCAGGTTATCTTTAACAAATGAATCTCATTTTGAAATATTCCTGTGATGTCATCGAAAAATTATAGTATTCTACTAGAAAAATACAAAACTTCATTCGTAAATTGATAGTTTTCCGTAACTTCATTACTATTGTGAACGTTTTAAGTGTAGTTGAATCACAAGTATAATGCTAAAAGAACCATTATCCTGTGGTTGAACTAAATAAAGGTTTACATCCCAGTCCCGTTCATATATCTGTCAACATAGCATGTTCTCGTTACATATCTTCATTTAAATAAAATTCACTTTCATAAGGCTTCAAGTCTGTATTTTGTAATCATTCAAAACCAGTATCGAATTAAGCAGAAATTCAAGATACCTGATTTATTCACAATACCAAACTCTACAAAGTTTGTTGGACAATTGACATGAATTAACTCGATGTATGATGTATTTTATTATATGTAAATCATTCAATTTGAAATCAAAATAATTTATACTGTGAACTATCAGGTAATTAAGCATTTCTCAGTATGAAAAATTTGAATATAATGTGTGGGTACCAGATGTTCATTCCTGATAATGCCGCGCCTAGTGGAGTAGTTAAATGCAAATGTACAAAATTACTAAATGATTTCAAATCCATAAATAGTTTATTACATAAAAATGCTGAGTAACACTCTCATATATACCTATAGTCTATTTCCTTAAGCAGCGGAGTAATACACCATACATCAGTTTCAAGTAGCTTTTCCATAGGCGTACATTAACGAGTCGGTTAAAAAATGAAAAATGTAGTATTTATTTTAAACACCCAACTTTGTATGATTTGATATAACTATATATATAGTGTGTAAAAGCCAAATGGAATCAATCAATCAATCAATTTATTCTATAGAGACTATAGTGGATATTACATATCTTTAATAATACTTACAGTAAATAAAAAAATAATAAAAATTACAACAAATGAGTGGTAGTGTTCAGTTCTTGGGAAACGCCAAAGCAAAACTTGTGTTGCGTATTTTCTTAGATCTGGACACAACCATAGATGTACGTAAGAAAAATTAATTTTTAATTTGCCTTTTTTATTTTATTCGCATAGTAATCATTTTTAGTTATTGTGAGAAGTGAATTGAGATAATTTCTGTAGGTTTCATTTATACTCTATTTTGGAATTCACAGATTTAGATTTATTGAACTTATTCTTCAGTAGATCTCTATGTCTGATGGAATAAAGTAGACCCTGTGTTATCCATAGTTTTAATTTTTTCTGATTCTTATAATTTTCGTTTCTATTTGTTTTGCTACATCATACAATGGTTTCAGATATTTTGTTTATAAATTTGTTGTAGGCTAACTTTGGATCCTCTGTTGTCAACACTGCTTCCCATTTTTCTTTTGATATAAGTTTTTCGAATTTGAAGTAGTTGATATTAGTGCTATTTTCTTGTTCCTTTCTGTAATCAGTGTTTTGACTGGAATGTTCGATAGATAATAACAACATATAATGATCAGTCAAGTTTAAGGTTTTAAGGTGAATACTGAAGAGTTGAAATAAAATTTTCTCTTGACACTTTCATTGGACGTTTTCACCAAGATATGATCAATCAAGGTCGATGATGTTTCTGTCACTCTGGTTGGTTTATCAATATAAGAAAGAAATCCTTGATGTGCCATAATACAAATGTAATCGTTAACCTTTTTGTCAGTGGTATCCACGATATTAATATTGATATCACCTATGAATATTTTCACATCGGCACTAGCTTGTTGCATGAAGTATTTCTCTAATTCTTTTAGATATATTTCCAAATTTATAGAGGGCGGACGGTAGCATGTCGTTAGTATGAATGACGTGCTCTCTAATGTAAACAGAAATTATAAAATGTTAGTTTCACTACAATGTTTGACATCGGTTATGTAACCCAGACCATTTTTTATGTAGAGAACCACACCGTCGTTCTGATTAAAGTAGGATTCGTTATATACAATATCACAATTTGGTATTTCAAAGTTACTTATGTCGTCCACTCTCCATGATTCCGTGAGAACGATTATATCTAAATCGTTAACAGAAATAGATTCCAAATACAAGAGAAATTCATCGAATTTTTTTTTCAAACTTCTAATGTTCAGATGAATAATATTAAATAAATGCTTACCACTGAACAGTTTTGTGTTTTCGAATATACTATTATATACTGTTGCCTCCCTCTCCGCGTGCTCATCCAAGTCATTGAGAAAGTCGATCATTGATGAGAAATCAATATACTTATGAAAAACTATATGGAAAAATAAAAATATTGAATACAAAATCAAAATATTCGAATAATTCTAATCAGGCTCCCCCATTTAACTTTTTTAGCTCGAAGAGTATTTTTCTATATCTCGATTGCTATAGATTTTTCCAGTTATTCCCCCAGTTTTCACATAGACTTGTCCATTGAAGAAGCATGCATTTACTTTTCAAAAAATATCTTTACATTTCATCAGTAAGGTTTGTCTGCTTTTCACCAGGTCTTCAGTAATGAAGATGTTTTTTCCTTTCAGTTTCTTTACGTTCTTCAGTAGAACCAATTTAGGTCGTAGGATGTTAGTTTAACTATTATTGGTCTTGTTTTACCTTGAGAACGATTATTGATTTTGCCTATTCTGTAAATGTCTAATAAGTGCTCGTCCTATAGGGAGGAGTCATTATTCTCGTTCAAAAATTTCATTTTTCAGGTTCTCCCCGGTTTTTTCAATCACCCCGTAGATACATATATTATTAATTCGTTCTTGCTGTTGAAGAGAATAGATTTTTATCTTCAATCTTTTAATTTTATCGTCCATGGTTTCCCAAAAAACG
>WOGR01007820.1:0-12175 GCA_015342045.1 Leptinotarsa lineolata | reverse complement strand
CATCAAGTATTTATAGTGGTGATCAAGTTTATGTCTGAACAAGCATTGAGCATTGTCGAGCGGATAGCGCTTTGCAAGTCTGTACATGTACACGAAATTGTATGTAATATCGAATACGCAAGTTTGGACAAGTAACAGTCGCTTGCCTCATTAAAATATTATCTGCTTAGTTAGGTACTTAAAACAATCTAGGTAGGCCCTTATAAAAACTCTGCTTACATTTTTGCTCTTTACTATCAAAAGCAGATAATTTTTCGTGGACCCCCATTAACATATTATGAACCCCCATTTTTTGTTCACGCCTACGTAGACCCCCAGCAAGTCTCCCGTGGACCCCTGGGGGTCCACCTGGACCACTTTGGGAATCACTGATCTGGACAGATATACAAAGAAAGAAACTTACATATGTATAATTATTTTATTCATGTTTTTCTTTCACAGTTTAAAAATGAATATAAATTTTATTCAGTTAAGGTCTGACCCAGAAGTAAAAGGTGTATACAAATCCAACCCATATCATATACGGTTTTCCAGTAAAAAAACGGCATCATAAAGGAAGTGTCCAGTCTTGCAGTTATATTTTCTCAATTGGGTTCATGCTAGATGTTCCACATTGACCAAAAATTCCATAATATCTATTAAATATATCCAGCTATAGGACCAATTTGTGTATCTGGCTTTCTTTGACGTGTTACTGTACCTTTCTTAAATTCTGTATTCATCAGTTTCATTTTAGCCTCTTTAGCAAGTTGTCGATCGATACTGAGTTGATCTTTGACAGACTTTGGTACATCCGGTATAGCATATGATAGAATTGCATTTCCAACCCAAACGATATGCTGGAATGAATTACAACATATATGTATCTATAAATACTCAGGAATTGATACTTGTTATTCGAGCTAGAAAAATAAACAACTGTACTGTCGCTAAAAGATAGGAACACGATACAGGAATGCCAGTGTATTTTATTTCATTCACCAGCTACCCTAACAGAATTGTTGTCATTGTTTTCTTGGACAATCACTATTTTCTATAAAAATTGTCTGAAATATAATCGTTTCCTTCAATCCTTAATACTCAGGGGCGGCTTTACCTATAGTGCAGAGGGTGCGGTGGACCCAGGCGCCTAGAGCCTCTCGTGACACACAGAACCTCAGCTGTAACGCTTCGCACGCAGTGGACTCCTGCCCATGCCCATTTAAAAACGGAGTGGGTGCATAGTGGGGTTCTGAGAAAATTGCAAAACAACTACGCGTGCGAGCTCCCTTCACTTGGAGCTGTTTGCTTTCAGCATAGAGCATGCGCTGTATTGATTGTGGCGTCGGCGCTTGGCGTATTACCATCGACAACGATTTAAGGTTATGTCGATGCGTATTACTATTGACGCCGAACGTGGTAGCAAAGCAATCCACGCTCGAGTGGCTCTCTTACTGTTGATTCCTACAGTTCCTACACAATAACTTATGTTTCAACATGAAAACCGTCTTTAAACTCTCAATTGAAGTTTACATTGGCGTAGTGTCACTCCACTCCGAAGGGCTTATGTCGGTACCTGTTTTGGTTCGTCGACGGGCGACGGGCTGATCTATCAAAACTTGTCAAATTTCTTCAACCAATTTTTAAATTTCCTGACAAAAAAAAGTTTTTTTTTAATGAAATTTTTTGACAGGTTAAGGTAGATTACTCTGTCGCTATGTTCACTTTGACTTTACAAATCAATCGAGTCTGCTTTGAACCTGGTTTCGTGACAAATCAACGATATCAAGCTTACGGCAAAGCATTCCAGCGAAGTTCGGAGTATAGTGGATCGTGATATAAATACCAATTCCATTTTGATCGCGCATTTCAATATAAGAGGGCGCCAGGGTATTGAATTCACACGGGCGCTACATGGTCTAAAGCCGCCCCTGTGAATACTAACCTCAAATACCAATATTGAAATGAGTCTCCAAGTAACGTCCATCCAGTACTCTGAAGTAAACTCATATTTGTCTGCTGCAGTAGGAGGTTGGCGCATTGCTCTGTAATAACAAATGTCCACTGGGGCAGATCCTTGTTCATTATATACATGGAAATCTTTCGTAGCATATTCTGCAAAGTATGGTAGTTATAACAGTAAGCGATGATGACGAAATATATGACAATTGAAAAAGCATCAACAGGAAACGGTCACATAGACCGTTTTTTGTTGAGTAATTAGGTGATGATTTCAAATCTTCGAACCTATCACTCTCACCAAATTCATAACTTACAGGTGTGTTTCAATTATTTTCAATCGCAAGTAAGCTTTGAGAATGCAATTACTTCAAAATATGTCCTCCAACGTCAAACGAAATCATTGAAGTAAGTTCGTTTCAAAATATGAAAATATAAAAGCAAGTGTGCGCCATCAGAAATTGATATTTTTCTAAAAGTTCATCACTTATGACAAAAAAAAGTATTTGAATACTGAAATAGATTTATGTCAAACTAATATGTATACATGTTCGTGGAGTAGATGGTAAAATATTGGATTGCCTGCCACTAAAGGAAGGCAGTTTTTTATTTTTTCAACTAGTTGATTTTAAACTACAATTTGAAATTTACTTCAATGATAGAAAGTTTTTTTCTGAATGCTTTTTAAACTTGCTTATTGTTATGAAATTTAATGATATTACTGTCAATCGGAATATCCTTCACAAATGAATCATATTTTTTAATATTTCTGCTATGAGTCATAGAATTTATGACTCTCGCCTCGACAAACTCCATTCTCATGAGTATTATTAAATAGTTGTTTTCCAGCTAACTTTTACCAGAACCTACTGTGTAGGTACGTTGGCTGGGATGAATGTTTCGATATTCCATTTCGAAATATTTATTTTCTTATACTTATGTATTTCTCTTCGATACAGTTTTCAGACTCATTTTGATTTGTGAGAAATACTTAGAATTTATGCAGTAACTTATCGAAGTGAACTAATAAGTTTGCTCTTTCAATACCTGTTTGAAGTTCTCAGATTGTGGAAGGTGAAAAAACCCAAAAGAAGGTCGATAATAAACATATGAGATACATTTGAGACATGAGAGAATGTACGGCATAGTGACTATAAAAAATCAGATCATAAACGACATATGCAATACATGTAAATGAAACAAAATATTAATAATATTAAATCGAACAGTATATCAGACATTTCGAACCAATGAGTTATCTAGCTTAGTTTTTAACATTATTATTATAATGTATGTACCTAGGTTTTTAAGCACAGCAAATAGTTTTTCTACTCATGTCGTTTCTGAAAAACAGTAACACTTTTCCGCAATACTTTTACTAACTGATGAATTTTACTTTTCAATTGAGTAGTTACTTTCCACTCAAATTTCGAATCTGAATGCATCATCAAACTGAGTGCAAATTGAATGTGAATCAATCGATTGATAAAGAATAGAACATTTCAAGTTCTATGATTTGAACAAATATATTTTGAGTCCTGTATTTTGGAGAAACATGAAGCGGATGTGTAAAAAAATCTCACATCAGAAGAAATAGTGTATGTATGTTCTGTTTTTCCACTAATAGGTATATGTGAAAGTTCATTGGTCCTGGTTGTGTCTTCTATGGCGGGTAAAGCTTTCTTGCTAATATTTTACCTTTCTTTGTTGGTTCCTGCAAATAAACTACAACTACAAGGTCACCATTCTTAGCCTTTTTGTTATATTCCAAACGTTATTTCTTTGCATTTTCGTAGCGAAGTTGTTGTCACTGTTATACTTTACGGGAGTAAGATGGTGAGGTAGGTTCATATCGCCATCATAACGAAGGGTAACCATTCTTCTGCTTCGCGGACATAGGTAAGCGCTCGATTATTTCGTTCATAGTCATGGAGATCTCCGCATGTGATTCATTCCTGGGATTTCGGCTATCTGTTCAAAAAATTTACTCCTCATGTCAGTTCGCAATTGGCTAGGTGTTCCATGACGTGTTATAATCTCAGTGACTAAACCTTTAGCGAGTAGTGGCTGTGATTTCTGGTCAATCTATGCACTTGGGATATCAGGTGAGGTAGTCCATGACCATCAAAATATATTTATTTCCGTTCCTGGTTCTGTTAAAATGTCCGACTGAGTCCATAGGAATTCTTTCGGGGCCTGAAATTTTTGCCATTCAGCTGGGGGTATGAAGCAAGTACGATTTCCTTGCTCCATACCTTTCCATTGGTCGACGTTGTTCATTGTGTGTTGATGAAAGGGCACCAATTTAAGTATATCTTCTTTGATGATCTTAACGCACAGAAAACCATTATCGCTAATATAGTAGCGCTCGTCAACTGGAGTGATTTGTGGGATGATTGACTCATGATATTATCATTTCCTCTCATCTCCCTGATTTATTCGGTTGTCCATATTATATTAGTTGAAGGTCCAGTTTGAATAGTGTCCTCCGGTATGTGTACTTAAGCTTGACATTGCAGTGACTTATTCACATTTCTCGAGCATTTTATTTTTAGTTTTTCTTCCTGTCCGGTAGTTTACATTGAAACTATACTCTATAAGAGTCATTAACCATTCAGCCAGTCTTGAGTTGGCGTAATTTTTCTTTGGCAGTTTCTTAGCTGATGTCACGGTTGACGACAACCATATCATATTTTCTTGTCCAAATATGTTTTGCAGCGAGAACATTATCTCTAAAAGTGTCCCCTTTCGCTGCAGTGGAAGAAATTCTCAGTTGGAAACACTATTTGTCTCTGTCTTGCAGCTAGTCATCTCCGATTATTTCCTCCTCATCTGCAGATTCCTCTGTTTCCTGGACCGTCACGAGTTGAGCTGTTAGCACTTGCTTTTTGGCTAGATTAAACAACTTAATTACAAATTGGGTACTTGAGTTGCGTTTGAATTGCATTTTTTCTGCAAGACTGCTTCGATAGCAGCATCACCAGTTAGCCCGTGTATTTCAAGAGCTATTATTTTTAAGTAGAGTGAATATTGTCTGCAGGTCTCTTCGTGGCTTAGTAGGCATTCCAGAAATTGTTTCGATTACTGACCTAGACATTGCAAAGCCCCAAACTGCTCAAGTTTCTTCTTTACTTTTGTTCATAATGTTGTTTTTTCAGGCTTGACTTCAATTCCACGAATAACTTTGCCAACTTTCGAAGTTTCAATTAGACAATAGCTATCTTTCATTTTTCTGTCCAGTTCGCAATATTGGCAAATTCCTCTACAGTTTGCAAGGAATCGTTGATACTGTAGTTTCCATCGTAACAAGATATTTTGTCGGTAGCAGTAGCAGTTGGTTATGGGGAAGGAGATGTAATTTTTGATAAATGATTTTTTTTTAATTGTTACCCAGGTAGTTTATGCATCACCAAAGGGAAATAACCCCACACCTGACACCATTGCTGTAACTTCAATCCACTGATTTGTCGGTAAATCGAGCAATTTTCGAATATTTACCCGAAGTGAAACACAATGGTTCATGTTGCTGTGTTATTCTCATCATATAAGATATGTTTCAGATATGAGAGAATAAATGGCCTAGATATACGAAACATCAGATTATAAACGGCACATGAGATCATAAATGGCACATACGAGAACAATACATTTGAATTAGCCACACATATTGATAATAATAAAGCGAAAAGTATATCAGGCATTTTGAATCAATGAGTCATCTAGCAAAGATTTCTACATCAATATTATAACGTAAGTTTTTAAGCACAGCGAACATCTCGGAACTGTTCTCTTCCTATAATTTCGGAAAACCGTTTTTAACATTTTTTTGAACTACTTTGGAAGAACTAATACATTTTACTTGATTTTATTTCTCAATTGTGTAGTAACTTTCCATTCAAATTCCAAGTCAAATACCATTATTTTATAAACAGGGTGTATCAACGATAGGTGGGTGGACGATAGCTGCTTGTCTATCAAAAATACAAAAAAATGTTTTGGCAAAATGTTGTGGAGGATAATGAAAGCTATGTTTTGATGATCATCACTAATATGCAGGGTTTCTAATAAATAGAATACTCCAGATATTTTCACTCAATTGAATTTTTTCAAAAATACAGGGTTGTTTGGGTTTCTACCGGTTGATTCAGAAGTTATAGTGAAATTTATTTCAAAAAATGGGTTCATTCAACATCAAATATCTCCTACTCGATCGAAAGGAAGGAGGAAATTTCTCAACCAGATATTCTTGAGGACGGTGGTAGTCGATGTAATCGACTAACCAATGGAAAGGACATACGAAACAAATTCAAAACTTGTTTCTCAGATATTGGATTGATTAAAAAAAAACAAAACTGGATTGACCAAATTTCAATTCTATTGTAAATTCAAAGGTATTTTTTCTGATTAACCTGGAAATAACTATTCTTAAACCAATTTATGAAGGAAGCGAATGAAAATATGATTCAAATTATGATTCGAAGGCCCCCTTGAATTTATTTGGAAAAATATTTGGAGAGGTAATAGAATTTCAATTGAATAATTTCAAAAATATAAATATTCGGTTCGATAAGTTTCAGTTTGAGGTCCAATCAAATTCAAATACTCAGTTAGCATAGGCAGATCTATTGAATGTATACAATATGAGTGTATGCTTAAATTTAGTTAATTATGGCTTTGTAATAATTTTAGATATTGAAAAGGCGTTTGATACAGTTTACCATAAAATCTGTATATTTTTTATAACTCAGGAGTGAGAAGCTATTTTCTCAAAATTAATTTCAAAATCGAAATCAATTTGTAGTAATTATTAATTGTGGAAGAGGTAAAACATTTTCAACTTTCAGTGTTCCACCACAAGTTTTGGTTTTGTCCCCAATTTTCTATTTACTCTTTAATGATAATATTGAACATATAGGTTTGATGGGTGATCACTTTTCGTTTGCAGATGATATTGCACTGATTTATTCAGGAAAAACTAAGAATTCATTTGGAAAAAATGTAAATAACGAAATGAAAAATTCATAAATAGTCAAATATTCCAGGCTGATAATCGATGAAGATTTAAATTTTGAAACTCATATAAGTAAAATTCAAGGTGAGAGCAATAAGGAGAGTTCTTTTTTACTTATATACAAGTTGTAATTTGTAATGCTCATGTTCTATTTCATATCAGATATGTTTTTACAATTTGACCACTCTGCACTAAAGACAAATAAAATATATTTTACCGTTCGATGAATACAGCTATAAACGTCATATTTAAAAATCGAGATACAAAAAATTTTAATTATCATCCCACATACTAACAAATGATATAATAAATGAATTTCAATCAATTGACTCACAAAATACTTATATCTAAAACTGTTCATATTCACACCTGTGTGAATGAACTCATCATTATTATTTTCTAAAAACATTAACGGAAGTTTTCTAGTTGGATGATGGTCAATAAATTATAATTACTAAAATGTTTATATTTTCGTATTATCAAATTTCATCAAAAAATTCTTAAATGAATACTCGTACTTACATAATATGAAAATTTTTTATTTGTAGTTTTAATTTCAATATTACTATGTACTCAAGTGAGATTATTGGTTTCATTTCTCATTTCGTAACCAGCATATATTGGCCTAATGCGCAAAGACCATTAAAACAGAGAAGGAAAACCACCATCTATAAAAATTTAATCGTTTTGGTGCCATCTGGCTGGGTTCTAGAATTGTTCGATGTAATTAGCAAATGAAATATTATACTTTTATAAAATAACATACTAAATGGTTTCACTAAAAACTCTTACCAGAGAACGTTGAGTTGACGAATCCTACCAACGACCCATTATGTTTATACCTGTATACTTCCCTTGCCACAAAATCACTGGTGAAGGCAATTACGAAAGCCTGAAATGATAATATACATGTACTTGATTTTTTTCAAACGTATGAAACAAACGTATGAAAAAATTCATTATGCTTTACAGGAATAACATTTTTTAATAGTCTGCTCCAATATAAAAAGTGAAAAATGTAGTATTCATTTCAAACTTTGAACAAACAAATCTCAGATATAAAAAACCTCAAAAGACTTCTTATAATTGTATCTATACAGTGAGTAACAGAAATATGAAACACTCGCATTAATTATGATTATATATGTGTTTCTTATTGAACACCCAAAATTCTCATCAGGTGAGGTGAACATATACCAAAGCAAAAGTTAAAGCAAAAAGTCTTTATTATGTACATTATATCTACATTTCAACTGTCATGTCACTTCGAGGGAGTGAAGGGGAAAGAAAGGGGGTAACCGTAAAGCAAGATGCTCCCTCACGATCCCAACAAGAAGGGGGGACAGTGAAGAGAGTCTCTCACGTTGTTAGTGAGAACTCAACATTGATCTGCAGACTTTCAACAGCTGTGCTTCTTTCGGACACGTCCTGCCTTAGGCTTATGTGTCAATTATTACGGGATTGGTATTCAAGTCACGTTCAGGTTCAGTACAGAAACTTCCGGGAAAGCCGCATGCCAAAAAACCGGGTTAGAACTCGTTGTTCAAATTTTGATTATCGGATTTTTAGGCAGACGTCTTTAGAGATGCGTTTGTGTCGCTTCTCCAAATCATGCATGTTTACAATTTTATAAATTGTAATTGTTGATTTTCTGGAGAAACTCGACAAATGCTTTCCATTCCTCGAGAAGTCCTCTAATACCTTCCAGCAGGCGAATCAGGTCATTGATCGACCTCAACATCTCTCCCATATTTATTGAGGAGTTTAGCTTCTCGAAAGCCTGAGAGATCTCTCTCCCCTGCTCCACCATCACGAAGGGAACCCGGTAGCTCGTGTTGCTCAAGGGGGGCATTGAACCTTCATTGGCATGAAGTTGCTGCCTTCTCTGTGTGTCTTGTTCCTGTTGTCATGTCTGCTCGGGTACCAATGACATCTTCGCAGCAGATTGAATCTGTTCGGGTATGTGCAACGTTTTCGCAACGGATTTTCCCTTAAGTGGGTTACCTCCACCCCACGAATTGTTTCGTGGGGCCGGAGCTGGAGTTAACTTTGGGCGTCTGGCTTCTCTTCTGAGCTCTAGCTCATTCAGCTTCTTTTGATAGATTATACAATCTATGCTATTGGCTGGGTGGGAGCCTGCGCAGTTAACGCACTTTGTAGGTTCTTCGTTTGGCTTGGTGCACTCATATATGGGATGTTGTTCGGCACATTTGAGGTACCAATACTTTCTGTTGCAGTTTGCCGTCGCATGTCCCCACATCTGACAGCGGTGACATTATGAAATTTTTCTTGAATTGTTTGTCAATTCCCATTTTACCCGCATATATAATATGCTTGGGACATTGATCTTCAAATGGTTGAGGGTGACATCTTGAGTCGTTCCAACTAGGTATAATGGCCTTCCTTCTGTTTTCATTTTGTACATGTTCTCCACCTATATTTTATATCTTTCCTTCAGGTCATCTGCGATGTCATCTACTGGAGAGTGTGAGTCCAATCTCCTAAGAACAAAAGCATGTGTCTTGTCTTCCGGTAACGTGTAGGTATGGTATTCAGCGTTGTTTTTATTTAGGGTGTTGGTTATGATGCGGTGATCATTTTTGTTTTTCATATACAGAAGCGTTGAAGGTCCTGTATATTTTAACTCGAACTCTGCCTCCAACTCCTGCTTTAGTGTTTGTAAGTAATCCTTATTCATAGGAAGTGTCCCTTTTATCAATATAAGGGGGAGGTTATTTGTTTGTTTTTCCCCGTTTTGTCTTGTTATAGTTTTTGTGAAGTTTATTCTAGCTGATGTGGCTCCTTGTTTTTCTGTATTCATGTTCTCTTCCTGTAGTGAATTATATCGGTTACTTACCTCAGTCTCAGCTTGTGAGCTGATCGAGGTTTTTCTAGTTGCCCTTGAACTTTCTTCGGAAATTGAAAATCTTCATTTTCCGGGAGTTGGGGAATCTCTTTCCGCTGTTTTGGTGTTGTTCGAGCCTTGAGCATTTCCAAAATCTGTTGCAATCTTTCCATTTTTGTTTTCACTTCAGAGTAATATATGTTATGGAAATATTTCCTCACTGCCTCTATTTGTATCTCCCTAATTTCTAGTGTGGAGTGCAAATCCAATTCGGAGGGATATTGAATATTGGTTTTGCAGTAGATTGCCACCTCTTCCCTCATCTTCTTTTCGACTTCCAGGTTGAGTGTTTCTAATTTCCCTTTCAGTTCTAAGTATGTTTTCTGGGATATTGTGTACTTCCTGGTATGGGATTTTGATCTTGTTTTTGTATTGCTGTGTTTGGTGAGTCAGCATATTTTTTCTGAAAGAAGATTCGGAATCTTTATCGCTTTTTGCTGTGTTCCGCTTTATTTCTTCTTTTCTGTTACGGGTTTGCGTTTGGATTTTTGTTTCCAAAAATTTTTCCTTCACAATTCTTTCTATTTCCTCATTTTTTTTCAGGATTGCAGTCTCTTGTTGGTTTGAAGTGTAGAAATTAATTCTGTCAGGCAAGCAGCAGGTGGCTCTGGTGTATTTTCGTCACTTATTGGAGTGTTTTTGGAGAAAATATTTTTCCTTTTCCTAGGATCGGGAAAGATATTCTGTGGCATTCCTTTGCTTGTTGTGTTGGGGTTGAATTTTTCTGTTGTATTTTCTAATATATTCTCTGCCTCGAAGCTTCTTCCAGCATTATAATTATCCTCGGTTTGGTTTTCAGGACTGTCTAGTGTTGGTATGTCCATATCCACTGCGGCAGTCTTTTGTTCCAAGAACTTTTCCTTCTCTACTTTTATCTGTTTTTGTACTTCTTTCCAGTGTTGATTCAGTGTGGGTACCAGCCATTTTAGATTGGTTATAGCTTTCAGAATCTCATATCATCGATTCTTCCCCGTAGGTTCTGGTGTAAGAACGTAACGTTCTGTTGCGTCTCCCTCAGGAGAGGGTTTTGACAGCAGCAAATACTCGCAGATTTTCTAAGCTAACTTATACCCTTTTTCCTGGTTTTGTGAGTCAGCTATTTTAGCATAAAAATTAATCACCCCCTCTTGCCTTGCGAGGCGAGTGGCAGCCATATTCGCTTGTGATTTGTGTTGACTTGAGAAAACATTCCTGAGTCAAATTCCTCGTCATCTGTTATCCACATTATGTTGAATTTTGCTTCGACATTTGTTTCTTCCCTGTTAGTTACAACGGTAGTTTCATCCTTATTGTTTTGTGGCGTAGGGGTAGGGGTGACTTCTTTTTTGGTTGATTCTTGTGAGTTTTGTTGACCTTCATGCTTACGTTCTGAGGGGAGAGTCTCTTCTCCTTTATGTGCGGTTGCATAATCGCTGATGAAGGCTTCTAGTTTCTCATCAGGAGTTTGGCATTTTTCCTCCATTTGAGGATTGAGGGGTGGGTTTTCCATATTATTGTCTTCAGATGTTTACTCTTTCTCCGAGTCCTTTTTAAATCTTGTTGGAGCCACAGTTCTCTTTTTATGACCTTTGGTGGTGAGTTTGGTTCTTCAAGAATTTCCTCGCCCTGCTAGATTTTTCGGGCTTCGACCCAGGGAAGTGCTTCTTCATTTGTTGTGGACCTCTCAACTGAGTGTAGAGGTAACGAATCCAACGGAAAGTGTGATGAATTTAATGGGCTCATTAAGGCTAATTTAGTTTTTTATTGAAAATCATTTATTATAAAATTAGATCATTTCCCAAGTATCCCACAAAATTTTCCGGTTTATATGTCAATTAACAACTAAGCAAGAACAATTGAAAATGTGAGATCGCCCGCGGTACATCTTGACGTCACACCAGGTAAAGAGCTTCGTGCGGTGGCAACCGGGCCTGTAGTTGGAGGTTATTAATTGCTGCCATCATCGGATTTTGTTTCATTTGCTGGTTTGAAAACACTACGTGTTACATATTTTTCAAGTCCTTCGTTTTTAAAACAAATTAAAAGTTAAGGACCATTACGTGTTCATTAGAAGACAGCTTTAGTAGAGCTGATTCGGGTAATTTACCTGTAGTCGATATTTTCATGGTGGTGGAATATTTTAATAACAGTAGGGACTATATAAGCGCTGAAATGAGAGATGTAAAAATGGGAAGGTAAGTAAGGAATAATACCTTGAATATTTTAATATTCATGTATTCTCCTAGAGTATCCATGTAAACAACTATTGGCTGTTGTTATGCCTATGCATGGAAGAAAGCAGAACCTGAATACCAGTATACACATTACATTAAAATGATCTT
>WOGR01007819.1:0-12176 GCA_015342045.1 Leptinotarsa lineolata | reverse complement strand
ATGATATTGAAATTCAAGTCAAAGTACATGAAAAATTGCCATTCCTAAATTTTCAGTGGAGAACTGTGCAAATTTCGTTTCAAGATTTTCACTCTATCGACTTGTTTGATTAAGCTTTGTTAATTTTTTATAATGTGGAAGATTATGCACTCAAAAAATAGTAAGAAACATTGTTTGACAATATTTTCATAGATGGCGTCATACAACAGCCATATTAAATTTGAAAAAAATGGCTTCGACGCCGCCATTTTGAAAGTGTTATAACGTTGAAAACTGAATTTTATCTTCTATCGAATCCTTTAAAAACTATACAGAGTTCTATTCAAAATTCTTTACTCGGACTTATTTTCGTTTAAACTGAAATAGGTTTTCAACTGTATTTCATTGGAAATGCCAGCTCCAATGAACTACCCCTTAGTTTCAAATTCCTTATCCTAGAAACAAATGAGTGGCCCAAGTATTCAAATACCTACTGATTTTACTATCGTTTCACATCCGGAAATTTGGATGTACAGCTTGTCAAATCTAGGAAGAGACTTGAGAATTTCTGTTCTCTTTCTTTCGTTAGTACGCTACTAGCGAAAGAGAGAGAGAGAGCTGTACTCAAAATGTTTTTCGCATAATGTAGCAATGGAATATATCTATATATTTATACAAAATATCTTTGTCTTATTGATAAAACTGTACACATCATTACAAATTTAGAAAACTGAAATAATTTGTATTTATTTTTGTACAAAAAAATTCCGTCAACACAGTTAAAACATAAATTACATAAATAAATAAGAAGAATTAAGGTATTTTATAAATTAACTGGCAAGTTTCATATCCATTACTTTTGCTTTCGGAAGATACTCAGTCGCTTATTGGTCTTTGGAGTGGAATGGTTCTGTAAAAATAATACATGTCATGTGAAAATTGCTCGAAAGTAGAAAAAATTTTGATTTCTATTCAAGTGAAGCACATATAAAAAAATTGAAAAACTAAATATTTCTTAATGTTTCTACACAAACGATTACTCCCAAAATGTTTCAAAGCAAATGCTTTAGAATGTCTTATTTCAAAACCTTTGGTGGCAATCTTTACATTATAAGAATGAGGTTTCACATAATTCCAATGAAATGAAAGTTAGTAATTGAAAGCAAATTGATGGATGTAGCTGTTACTACGTGGTAAGAAATCACCATGAAAAATGTTTAATGTATAAGTTTGAAAATGTCCTTATAGGAAGAAACTGCAGTAACGTTAGTTACAAATAAAAGTGGTAAAAAGATAGAAAAATTCATTTCTCATTTTTCATAAAAGTAAAATGTTTTTGGCTGACATAATATAAGTCAGTGAAGATGAAACATTACTTCTAGCAACCACAGAAAATACTTCAAATACTAATTGTGAGCATTCACCTCTCCTGATTTTTGGTGAAAATAGCTAGTTGAAGAAATATTGCATTTTGTATCAACTATGCAAGATTAAATTTCAGACTATAGAGGCAAGGTAAGTGTCTTATTCCGAAACATGGGATGTTCGGCATTGAGAATGACAGTGTTCCATGTAAGTGAAATTTTACCTCTTTCATAAAGTATACTTTCATATGAACGATAGCTGATTCAATTCCATAAAGAATGTTTGGAGTACAAAGTGAATAGGAAAAAGTTATTTTCGTGTAATTCAATTTTCATATAAAAGTAGTTGTTTTGAAAGTACTTTTTCTTTCGTGAAATTCAATGTTTACATGAAAGTAGTTGTTTCTAGAAGTCTTTTTCTTTCAGTTGATGTCTGAAAGTTATTTCTTTGAATGATTTACATATATTTGTGAAGAATTAATTTTGGAATTGATTGCTGTTTTCCTTTCTTTGGAAGATTCCCACACATTTTTTGTATAAATATTGAGGAGTAGAAAGCCAAAACCTTGCTTTCCCAAAAAACTAAACTCTTCTAAAAATAGACTCCTTTTAAATTAAATAATCAAGAAATAAGTTAGTGGAAATGTTAGGATGTATCATGCAATTAATTGAGAAAATGTTTACATTTAGCTTACCAAATTCTAACAGAACACGTCTCACTACTTTGACTTTAAGACATGAGAACAGTATTTGAAAGCCATAAAAGAAAATACCACCAGAATGCAAAGGTTCTTAGCATACACCCACATCCTACCAAGAACAAAAGATCTAAAGCAACAATCACTCCTATTTTCACGTTTGGAACTGCAGCAAGGTTCAGAAAGAGTTTGTAAATAAAAGAGTGATTTTCTAAAGGTGGCATTGTAGCAAGAATCAGTACAAAGAGGAACAGGGCGGTGATTTTCATCCACTAGTCTACAGCATTCGATCATATGCAAAAAGCAATCATTGTGTACCTCGGAATTCTCCCTTAGACTAGTTCGACCCATGAATAATGCTTTGATTCTACTTGGAGTAGTTTTTTTAGGAGAAGTCCTGTCATTGTGTTCACGTAAAGGCTGAACCTCATTTCCTTGAAGTGATAAACGGCCGCCATTTTTGCTCGGTGTCGGAGGACCTGGTTTCTTGTACGAAGTCGTACCAAAATCTTTTTTTTGGCGTGGTTTTTCCCCAGGAAGGAGTTTGCTGAGGCTGTCATCTAGTCCAATATTTCCTGACTATGAAAAATATAGAAATAAATGAAATAATTTAGATATTGAGTAACAGAACAAAATAATAACTGTTTAAGTGTTGTTACAAAATGTGGGCTGTCCGGCAAACGTTTTTGGAATGATAATATTTCAATAGCATAAAGGCTAATTCATAAGGTTATTATTAAATGAACTAACTTTTTTTTTAAATCATTAAGTATAATACCCAAATTGATGTTCATTTGGACATGGAGAGACCTTTAGTGAAAAAAAATATTTTGGAAGTTACCCAAGTTTTTCATATAAAGATGGAGTAGAAAGCCAAAAGGCTTGTTTCTCATAAACTAATCTCTCCTGAAAAATATATCCTCTTTCAATTCAAATGAAGATGCTATGGCTGGGATTGAAATCAATGTAGTTCAAAAAGGTGTGATGAGGTATTGGTTACAAGGATTTTCAATCCAAAACTTCAAGAAGTATATCCTAATGATGCTAGATTTGTATGTAAGTGAAATTTTATATCAATGCTCTTCCATTTATCACGTTGTGTAGGTTTTCCTGTTAATGATAGCTGTTTCAAGAGACTTGTTTCTTTATCTATATTATGAATGGACTGACTCTTTACTTGATTGATAACATAACTAAACCGTTTTCACAAAAAAAAATTGTAGACGCATTTTGCATTACGCGATTACAAGTAAAATACATTTTTGTGGAAGTTTTTTAATTAGTATTATGAATATCTATAATATGAATTTGTTTTTAATATATAGTTTTAAACCATTATCTTGTGCCATTATATAAATAATATTCAGTAGCAAAAGTTTAAGCTGATTCCTAAAAAAATAGATTTTCATTTTTGATGTTTTTGTAATAAATATGCATGTTTGAAAAAATCAATATTTATCGATAACTACATCTAAATATTTCATTTACACTTTCCATATTTATTCCATTAATAAAAATCAAATTTTTTGTATTGAATTCAGAAGCCATTTGTTTTTTATCTATAATATACTTTTTTTATATATTTAGTTTTGAAACATTATCTTGTACCATAATATAAACTATATAAAATTTTTTCATTGTAGTTGAAACCCTTGGTACATCTTCAAAATTTCATAGAAAAACTGAACAATTCTTAATATATTTCACTAAAACATTTATAAATACAAATAGTTTCTACTTAAAATTGCTAGCTGAGGAACGCCAAACACAGGTTCTTTAAAGGACGAAACTTGATAATTTGGATTCTATGAATTGAATAAATTCAAAATCAAGAAATAAGATTTCCACTTGATCTCAATTTCAACAGTTTTTTATAAAAAAAAATGTAGCAATGGTTTTTGCAAGTTCTGTTGAAAGCTTAAAACAACATTTATCAGTCAAACAACTTTATCGAACTTTGATTATCCATCTGAGTAGCCGTGGCCTAATGGAGAGATTAACTCAGAACTTTTCACCCATAATTACGATGGGCATCTTCAGCGGTGGTTGGCAGCAATGCATTGCGACCTTCTCCTTGGCAGACTCGTTAATGAGACCGTGTGTTGTGATTCATTTATAGTTGTAGAGAGAAAGTGGTGGGGAGGACTCCCCTGATTGGCTTGAGCGACGTAGGGTTTGATAGGGCATCGGCGGAGAGCTGGATACCATGTTTTGTCGATCTTCGTAGCTTCCTATTTTCTATTGAAGTTGTTCGGATGGTTGGTCTCAACTATGAAGCCATGAGAAGGTTGCAAAGCATCGCTGTCAACCACCGCTGAATATGCCCATCATAGTTATTAGCATCTAATGATGTCTGCCGCAGTAGTAGACAAAACGTTTGCTACTACAACATGAACATGACCTACCATGTTCTATTTAGTCATAACAAGGTTTTGTATAAAAAAAATTTTGCACATTTGAAATTCGAAATAAGTTGTGTATTCTTGGGATACCCTTGGCACAAATGAACTTCATGGTCTTGTACAATAATATAAATGAAATTTCCAATAACAATCTACTACGAAAGTTAAAAACTATCAAAGAAAAGCTACTTGGGAATGTAGGACAAATAATTTATTTTATGATATAACTGTAGTCCAAAACATTTCACTCGGTCAGAATTGAAAAAAAAATTAGTTGAAAAAGCAAAGACAGGCATGATCAATTGTTCAGTAAATACTCATTATTGTCATTATTATTCAAATCTTTCAAGATACGTTTGTTTCATGTTCAAAACTCAAAAAGAGAAATACTGAAGAGTGTGCTATGAAATACCTTTATGTCATCCTCTTTGAAATGGGATGGGCTGATAAATTGTGTCTCAGCAGGGTAGGATGATTTCAAATGTGGTGGTACCAAAGAATTTCTCCAAGCTAACTCTGAAAACCTATCAGCATTTGTATCATTATCTGATGGTCCTAACAGACATCTTCCTGCCTTAAGATCAGCCAAATATTTATTGTTAAAATCATCATCCTCGTCTTCCATTTCCAAATTCGAACCAATGTTACTTGGAACATTGTTTACGGAAGTTCTTCGAGATATTGTTAATGTTTCTTCAATTTCCATTATATTTGACCTTGGTAATGTTGACAACTTTCTATCATTTTCAGTCCTATCTTTGCCACTTGTTATATGCATAGACGACACACTATTGCCTTTCCTTATTACTACCGAACTTGGTCTATTCCTAACTTCATTTTCTCTACTACCTGAACGTAGTGAAGTTACACTACTTCGAGAGTTCATTTGCTTCCTAACTTCATTTTCTCTACTACCTGAACGTAGTGAAGTGACACTACTTCGAGAGTTAACACTGCTTTGTGATATAACACTGTCTCGTTTTAATCCACCTTGAAATGCCGAACTTTCTTTTCCTCTTAAAGACCGTAAAGATTCTTTGGAAGAATACATGCTTCTAGATACTTCATTTTCATTTGTTTTCAACCTTTCGATCTCAGTTTGTAAGAGATGTATTTTCTGTTCGGCTTCAAAAAGTTCATTTGTGAGATCTTCATTTCTTTTTTGAATGAAAGCCTAAAAAATAAAAGAATTACATTCATTACTGACTAATGTTTATAGAAATATTTACCGTCTCAGTAGGATCAAATTTTACTTTTTGTATCTCTTTGTTGACTTCCTCTCTATACAGTTTCAACTGAAATAAAAATTAAATTGATGTTTTAATATACATTAATTATTCTTCAACATACCATTTTGTCTTTCATTTTTTCCACCTTTTCTTCATACTCATTTCTCACTTCTCTTACTCTCATGCTCTCCCTCGAATCAGCTTCTTCACGTTCTTTTTTCAACAAATTAATAAATTCTTCTTTATCCCTGGACCTTTTATACTTTACTGTATCTACTTCTGTCATTAACCGACTGTTTTCTTCTAGGAGCTTTTCATAGGCTTCCTTGATATGTATAAATTCAACTAGACGAGAGTTTTTGTCTTCAATCTTTTTCCTAAGATTCACAATTTCAAGTTCCAACTTTGAGTTCGCCGAAACCACAGATACATAAGCCTCTCGGACTTTTTTCATGTCCGTTTCTAATTGTACCTTCTTACTTTCTGACTCTTCTAATCTTTTCAGCAATTCTTGCTTCATGTCCAAAGTACTTTGATGAGCCATTACAATGTTATTCTCTGTTTCTTTCATAATTTTTGTCTGACTCTCTAGTATATCATTCCGTGCTTTTTTCACCTTTTGTAACTCTTTTTGACTGAATTCAAAAGATTCTGTTAATTTCGTCTTCTCTTGGGAGATCCGTTCAAAGTCTTTGGTTAGCTTATCTAAATTTTCTTTCAAATCCATTTTCTCTTGAGATATTTGATTTATTGTATAAGCCATTTCATATTTTTCTTGGGATAATCTGTCAACAATTTCGAAAATACCTTTATTTTCCTCTGACACTTTCTCCAAAATACTGGCTTTTTCTTCGGCAATTATTTTCAGTTGTTTGGAAGAAATTTCAAGCAGATGGTATTGCTTATTCTTTTCATTCAAATCGCTAGATAAAATTGTGATCTGTCCTAGCAGTTGAACATTTTCTTCAGTTAATTGATCAATTTTACTCAACAGATCTTTCACATATTCAGAAGTTTCATAATTTTTTTTCTTCATGCTTTGAATTTCTTCTGACAACTCGGCCTTCTCTTGAGAAACCTTATCTAATTCTTCTGAAAATTCTGCTTTAACTTTGGAAACATTTTCAAGCTGGAGCAGTATCTTACTTTTTTCTTCATTTGCTGTATCTAACTTCAGTAAAATATCTTTTATTTTACCATTAAGTCCATTTATTTCTCTTGTCATATCACTGGATGATTTTTCTAATATCTCCACAGACTGCTGGAGTGTCTGATTCTCTTCTAGTTCTTTAGTAAGCTTGCCGTTTTCAGAAGTGCTTTTTTCTAATACTTTGATAATATTCTGTAATTTCTCAGAAGTTTTATTAATTTCTACTTTGTACTGGGTCAATTCATCGGATAACATTTCAAAATTTTTGGAGCTTTCCCTCTGTTTATCAAATGCGATTTCCATTTGTTTTTTAACCTCACACAACATATTAGAAAGTTCTTCATTCTCAGCCTCGTATGTCTGCAAATCTGAACTAAGAGTTTCCACTTGAAGTGAATAGTTAATGTTTTCTTGAGATAAGAGTAGTATTTTCTCAGAAATATAATTTTTATCAAGAATAATCAAATGTATCATTTGAATCAAAATTTGGTTCAACTCATCATATATAGCACCTTCATCTTCTGAATTATCAACGTTTTCCATATATACATGACAATCACTACCATTCAAATCTTTATCACACACCACTGAAATGATTTTGAATTTTTCAACAAGTGACATATATTTTTCGAAGTGTTCTTCATTTTCTAAAACATAAGTTCCCAATTCATTGTATACTACTTGAAGAATACTGAACAGATGCTTTCTGTCCTCAGATAGTTTCTTTTTAATGACTGAATTACTGGATTGGACTTTTTCAAATTCTCTAGTCATTTCATCCTTTTCTTTTTCAGAAATATCCAATAACTTCGAGATTTGTTCTAATTTCGAGGATAAGTTAGAGTTTTCCTCGAGAGCCTTTTTTAGATCTAAAACATAAACATTCAATTCCGCCGAAAGCCTGTCGATTTTTTCGATAGACAATTGAACATCTTTAGAATTTTTTTCAGTTTCCAAGTTTACACTGCCTAAATGTTGATTTAATCTTATATTCTCTGCTAGAATATTTTTCATTTTTTCTGAACACTCCTCCAATTTTCTGTTCGAGTCACATTTTTCTTTTTCTAGAATGTCCTTCACTTCTTTGAGACTTTTTATTTCTTCTGTTGAATTTGAAAGTTTCTCATGAAGACTGTGTTCATTTTGAACCCTTGTTACATGAACGTTTTCCAATTCTTCTTTCAACTGGGATTTCTGCAATATTACTTTGCTCAATTCCTCCCTCAATTGTTCTTTCTCTAACCTCGTAACTTCTAATTCCTTCAGGGTGTTGTTGAATTTCTCAGAAATTTCATCAAAATCTTTCTTAATTTTTTCCAACTTCTGGTACAACATATTCTTTTCCAATATTGAATCTTTCATATCATTCAGAGCTTTATTGATTTTTTGTGACAACTCATTATTTTCTAAATTACATGTGCTCAATTCTGCAGTAACTTGTGTATGGTTTTGTCGCAGGTATCTCAACTTCTCAAGCAAATCAACATTTTCTTCAGTAACCTTTTCTAAATCTGATTTGTTTTCATTTTCTTTCATCAGAAGTTGTTCATTTTCAAAAGCAACTTCATCAAATTGTTTAGAAATTTGTTGTTTTTCAGATATCAATGTTTTAATTTTGTTGTTCAAAAGAATATTCTCTGTTTGGACTTTTTCTAGGTCTTCCTGTACTTGACACAAATTGATGTGCAAATTGTCTCTTTCATCTTTAATTTTTTCTGTCAAATTAGAAAATTCCAACTTCTCTTGCTGACTGTCACACAAGTTTTTGCTAACCTTGTCTAACTCGTTTTGAAATTTATCTTTTTCAGATTTAACGTTGTCCAATTCTGTACTCATAGATTTTAGCTCAGTTTCAAACATTTCTTTTTCTAATTTAATATTTTCTAATATTAATTTAAGATTATCATAATCCGATTTCAGTGCGGAATTCACACTAATGGCTTGATGATATGCACTTTCAGCAGTTTTCAATTTTTTTGTATACTCTGACTTCTCTGCTTCTACTGTATTTAGCAAAATAAACATTTTTTCACATTTTCTAATACTTTCATCCAATTCTGTAGCCAGCTTATTGTTTTTCACAGATAATTCCTTCACTTGATCAACAAATTTTTCAACTGTATCTGATAAATCAGTTCTTTCAATCTCCAACTGATATTTATTTGAACTGACTATGTTCAGTTTGTGTAAAAATTCTCTAAATTGAATTAAAATTTCATCTTTTTGAGAAAGTGCTATGTTTAATTTTTCCGATAAATCTTTGCACAATTCTTTTTTTAGGACCTCCGAACATTCAAGTTTGCTTTTCACTTCTATTAACTCTTTTGAAAGGTTTGCAACCGATAATCTTTCATTTTCTAGTGCCAGGAAAAGTGCATCTTTTTGTCCTATCAAGGTTTCTTTTTCTAGTGTTAAATCATTGTGATTCTGGATGAGTTCTTGATGGTTTTTATTTGATTTTTTCAATTCCAGTTCAAGTGATTCAATAGTTTCACTTTTCATGTTATTTTCATCTGCTAGTTTCATTTTATATAGTAACAAGGTGTTGATTTCTTCTTTCAATTGTTTGGAAATGTTTTTCTCTTCATGAAGGATTAATTCAATGTGTTCATTGTCTCTTTTCACATTATTATATTGTTCTTTGAGTTCTTCAGCACTAGCAACAGCTTTCTCCAATTTTCTTAGTATCTCTTCTTTTTCAGAATTTAATATCTCAAATTTTTGACACACATCATTATATTCTTTCAGTAATTTGTTATTATTCAGGATAATTCCATCACACTTTTGATTCGATTTTTCAAGTTCATTTTTTAGATTATCCCTTTCTTCTGTCACAATTACTTTATCCATAGTAACCTTATTGATATCTTCTTTCAATTGTTTTGAAATATTAGATTCCTCATGAAATGCCAAATCTAATTTTTCAGTTTTGTTTTGCATTTCTTTTAAGTTTTCATCAAGTTGCTTACACATCATCATATAGTCCTCTAACTCTTTAGTTAGTTTATATTTCACCTCATTGAGATTTTCATATTTTTGATTCAAGTTGTTATATTCAGAAAGCACTTTTTCATTTTCCAGTTTTAGTTCATTATTTTTTTCATTAGCGATATGAAATTCACTCATGAACCTATCTCTGTCCTGTATAATATTCTCTCGATCCGAAGTCATTCTATTAATGTCTTCTTGGAGTTTTTTTAAAATATTATTATTGTCTTGGAGAGCCTGCTCAAGATTTAATTTATTATTTTGCAAGTCATCATAATCCGTTGATATAACTTGGTATTTTTGACTAAGTGACTCATGCCTCTTAGACAAATTTTGATATTCAGCCAGTAGTTGTTGATTATCGAAAATAAGCTCATCAACTTTTTTACTGGATGATCCAAGTTCATAGACCAGTTTATCTCTTTCCGCTACTGCTACATTTTTATCAGCTATGAGTTTGTGGATATCTTTTTTCAAGTCTTTCGATAGAGTTTTCTCCCTTTCAAGATCATTCATTAGACTAATCAACACTTTTTGTATTGCTATCATTTGTATGTCTAGTTGATCATCTTGAGTTGAGAAATCATCACAGTCTTCTTGTATTTTTTGTTTTTTGTCGTTAATGGTCACATATTCTGCAAAAATATGCTCATATTCTCTAATGAATGTTTTGTTATTTGATATAATTTCTTCAATTTTTTTTCTGAATTCAACAATTTCTTTCTTAAAATTATCCCTTTCACTTGTTACCATATTTTTTTCCATAGCAAACTTTTCTAGATCTTCGCTCAGCTTTTTGGATGTGGCATTAGCATTTTCAAGAGCATTTTTGAGATACTCATTTTCTTTCTGAACTTCCCTAAGCTGTACATCAACTACTGAATGAGCTAAATCTTCATAAGACGGTGACAGATCTAAGTTTTTCGAACGACGATTCAATCTTACACCTCGAAAACTTTCTTCGGTGAAACTATCATTATGATGTTTAGGTCGGAGCTCTTCAAGTAAATCTTCCAGTTCATTGCAGTGCATTCGGAGGTTTTCAAATTTCATTTCCTGTTCTTCAGAGTGTACAGTAAGACTTTGAAACTTGTTGTCGGTTTCGATGAACTTTTCCAGCCAAGTTTTGCATTGCGATTCCAAGGTTTTAATCTGAAATTGATACTAGGATTTTATTTGCAATAAATGACTACTAAATCTACAAAAATAAGACCATTTTTTATAAGATTTTATGCCCCTGGTAACGAATGGGCTGTAGTTAGAAATTATAGAAATTCATCCATTCATTATACTCAATGGTTTTAGAAATTACAGTGAAAGTATATAAAACACATCACAATTACATATAGTCAATTCACATTCCACATTTGAAACTGACAACTTTAAATATAGATAACAATTAAATTAAAATATATTATTGAAAGAAAGTATCTAATTAGCTGATATAAAATTTTTTGATATTATAAAAGATTTTCGACAACAGAAAGGTTTTGAGATATTTTCTGAATTTGAAGTCAGTATTTTTCTTTTCAATTGATTCCGGGAGCTTATTGTATGTAAATCCTTACACCCTTAGATTGGGACCCCTGAGTGTTACATTCAATCACTAAATGTCATTAAATAACTGTCATCATTACTATGAGTGCTAATGCTTTTCTATTTTTAAATAGAATATACAGGCAAGCGAGAGGACGTATTTTCAGATTGGCAAATAATGGCATGATCCTCTCCAACTATTATTCAATACTGTTCTAAGGCATTTTTTCTGCATTTTTGAGCTGCTGATGCTGAACCCCATAATAATATTCCATTTGTGAGTCGTGATTAAATTTCAGCATAATTTTATTTTAGTACGGACAACTTGAGAACCCTTCGTAGACATTACAGTTGGTATATTTTGCTGTTTAGTTTGAACATCGTTTCTCCGATATGGAATTCCCAATCTAATTTGTCATTCATAATTATGCCTAAAAAATTTATGTTTTCGCATTGTTTTAGTTTTACTCCTCCCAATTTAATTTCTATGTTTTCAATCCTGTTTTGTGTAGAGTGAAATATTGAAAAAATTGTATTACCAGAATTGACATATAATTTGTTTGTTGAGAACCAAAATATAATTCTTGTTATTAAATCATCAATTTTGTTGGTTGGCTTCTAAGGAGTCTTTTGCTACTAGGACCGGCAGATCATCTGCTTAAAGTGTTAGCTTTTATTCATCTGAGTATTTAACAAATTCGTTTCTGTATATGGGTATCTCGTAAACGATAAGAGATAGAGGGTCGGTTAAATTAGGGCAAATATAGCTCTTTTGGTTCTGGAGATATACAGGAAAAACCAAAAAATCACAAATTATTTTTTTGCCTGTA
>WOGR01007818.1:0-12176 GCA_015342045.1 Leptinotarsa lineolata | reverse complement strand
ATTCTTTTCAAGTTTTTTGCCTAATATATTTGCCATTTTTAGCTATTCTTTTAAATTTCAATTGTATTGTTTATTTCAGGGATTTCAAATCATTTTATAAATTTTAGACAATGGGAGTCCGAACTGATGAAATTCGCCACCTTCACCTTCAGAGAAACCATTACAATAGTATATGGGCCTTATGAAGACGACAATGTACAAAACAAAGAACAATTTTGGGACGACCTTTCACAAACAACAGAAAACGCCCAAGGAAAAATATATATTTGCAGGTGATTTTAACAGTCGAGTAGGTAGAAGAGATGAACTATTCACTAACTGCATAGAACACCATGGTGAAAAAGTGAGAAATAATAATGTTGAAAGAATGCTTGATTTCTGCATGATACATAACATGATTATAACAAATACGTTCTACAAGCACAAAGAAATCCACATACACACAAGAGAGATGAACAGCAGGAATAAAAGGTCAAGAATAGATTACATACTGGTAGAAAATAATAACAAAAAAACAGTCATGCATACAAGAGTTCGAAGAGGTCCTGAAATAGGTAGGGATCACTACAAAATTAGAAAATATGTGGAATATGTTTAAAGATATATTACTAAACACAGCGAAGAACATCTGTGGGATAAATATAAAGAACATCAACAAAAAATATACAGCTTAGTGGACTGCCGATATAAAATTACAAACAAAACGAAAGAAGAAAGCATGAAGAGATCACCTAACCGATAAGACGACAGAAAAATATGATGCGTATAGAAAACAAAGATACAAAACAAAGAAAATGATCATGTAATTCAAAAAAGAGATATGGACTAAATTTGGAGAAAAGATGGAACAGGATAGCAAAGACACTGAAATCCTTGAGAACAGAGAAAATACTAACAGAATCAGCTATCAAGAGTAAAACAGGAAAATTACGTACAGAACACAAAGACATACTCAATAGATGGAAAGAGTATTTTCAAGAATTGTTTGAAACTGAATCCGCAATAGAAAGAAACACAGATATACAAACAGTGATACAAGAAAATACAGAGGATCTGATACAAATGGAGGAGCTAACTAGAACAATAAAAAACCTTAAAAATGGTAAAGCTCCTGGAAACGACAAAATCACAGCGGAAATGCTAAAATGTATGTGACAAACAGGCAACGAAATTCTACTTACAATAGTCAACAAGTAAAAGTTTGGAAAGAAGAACAAATACCTCTCGACTGGCAAACCGCACTGATTCTACCAATCTATAAAAAAGGAGACAGAAGAGATTGTAACAATCATAGAGGCCTAACACTGCTAAGCGTTGCAATGAAAATTATGGAACAGGTTCTAGATAGATGAATAAGCACAAAGTGGATTCAGGAAAGGGAGGAGTACACAAGACCACATATTCATAATAAAACAAGTTGCACAAAAACTGAACCAAGGAAAGAGAATTATATATATATGGCATTCCTAGATCTCGAAAAGGCATTTGACAAGGCACCTAGGAAAATAATATGGAAAATACTCAAAGAGAGAAATATAGAAGACAAATTGATAAGAATGACACAGAACATATATGAGAATAATTTGAACGCAGTGATCAACAACAACAAAAAATCAGAAACCTTTACAACACATGAAGGACTAAGACAAGGAGGAGCGAATACTCATGGATGAGACAATTAAGAAATGTACAGCACGGAGTGAAAAAATAAATATATGAGACAGAAAACTGCTAAGAGTCGAAATATCTGAAGGAGCATTTGCGGAAGATATAGTGATCATAGCAGATAGTGAAGTGAAATTACAAAAAAAATTGGAATATGGAATGGAGTATTGAAGGATTACGGAATGACAAAACACACGTAATGACAATAGGCGAAAATAGAAAAGAGATTAGAATAGAAATAGAAGGAATAAAATTAGAACAAGTAACATCGTGCAAATATCTTGGAGTTATGAGAAGAGAACACAAGATGCAGATATTAACAACAGGATCGAGAAAACTTTGAAACTTTATTACGCCATGAATAAAACATTTATTAAGAGATAAAAAAGAGATAACACGCAAAACTAAACTGAAAGTATTTATATCCATATACCGTCTAGTGTTAACACACGGCTGTGAATCATGGATTTTCAGCAAAAGAGTAGAATCCAAGCTCTTGAAATGACGTACCTTAGAAGAGTGAAAGTAGTTACGAAGATCGATAGAATAAGAAATGTGGAAATAAGAAGAGAACTCAAACTACAGCCAATACTAGAATTTGTAGAAGAAAGACAACTTAACTGGTGGGGACACTTGTATCGAATTAAAGAGACAAGACTAACTACAGAAGTTTTGAAAGCAAAAATTCAGAAGTAAGTGGTTGATTTCATGTCTTGTAATTTTATCCAAAAGGGTACTGATGAGGTGATAAGACAAGTATTTGGTCACGAAACTTCGAAGTACATCGTTGAGGATGATAGTGACATCATTTCATATATTACCTTAAGTAGCGTTCATGTGAATGCCATAACGAATGTTAGAACAAATTGAATGGAAAACATTGAGAGTTTTTATTGTAGTTATTTTCTCATGTCCTTCGGAAGTTTCCAACATGTTTTTAATAACGATGGAGAAGTAGAATATTTCATTTTCAATTTGAATAATGTTTTATTTCACACTCTTTCAAATGATTTTCAATATCATGTATTTGATTTACATGGAAGTTTTATTATTATTATTATTATTAAATATTTGTTGAAACTTTCAACTCCACCCCGTATACACCAAGATCCCGATAGTTCCCATATTCGAATCTGCCCCGCGGCTGCGGGAAACCAATCATTTTTGAACTTAACAGGTTCAGCAAATATCAGTCCTGAAGTCCTCTTCCGCAAAAATCTTACCCTGTGGCAGTAGTCTAGCCATGTGGATGAAGTCGATGAAAATAGCATTGGACAGCGTGAGTAGGTTTTGAAGGTATTGATTTATCTGCCTTCCGTACACCCTCACAGCTTTAGTTTGTCCCCCAGGCATAAAGAAGCCACTCACACAATGAAGGTTAGGTGTCAGCAGAGCCCTCTACTTTACTTCCATAAAACGGTTTGTTTCTTTAAGTGGAAGTCTTCCTAAGTTACTTCCTCTTGTTGAACTAGTTCATCATAGAGGGTGATTCGAAACTGTACGGAAGAATATCCGAGAATTCTTGAGTGTGCAATGTTCTAATTGCCCTGATTTGTTATGTGCAGATGATGATAATGATGATAAAAGGTCTTCATTTACTTGGCCACTCAACCAAGAACAAATAGTTGACAGAAGTGTTTTACAATAATCTCATTGGATATTGAATGAAATAAGTGATGGCGATGACATCCCCCTTAACGAAGATGCCATCTGTGGGATCGACAGGGAACTCAATCCTCAATTATCAAAGATAAACGAAACTCCTAAGGAGGATTATGTTCTCTGTTGATCCTATAGATGACGTTTTCGTAAGGGGAGATGTCATCGCCATCACTTACTCAGGCTTGTTCCTTTAGAACAGTTGAGTCCAGCAATGCATTGGTGGTTCAGCCAAGCCCCACTGATCAGACCTAGGGCGGGTCGAAACAGCGATGTCTGGTGTTGAATCATAAATGCATTTTGTTTGGACTATATTTTTCAACCAAATAAAATTTTGAAAAAAGTTTCAGAATTGTGAGTAGATTGGTTAACGAAGTTATCGGTAACGTATGAGATGTCTTGAGTACAAGTTTATTCATGAGATAGATATTTTGAAGATTTGTTATTCAGTAGTCTATAAGTAGATGATCCCAAGTAATATAATGAAAAGAATAATACTTTATTTTCTTAATGACATGTAGAAACATGTATAGAATTTGTCATAAAAATGAAATGGAAATGATTAATCACGTTGGATTTGAATCGCTAGAGATTGAATTCATTTGGAAGTTCCTAGGAAGTTTATTCTACATAAACGCAGTTCTCCAAATGGAAGAGTTCTTGAACAGTGAAGTTCGAGGTGTACTAAGTTGAACCTCAAAACGATGAGCAGCCACAGGCCGTCGCGTATTTCTGATGTGTACCGCTCTTGGTGGAATCAAATGTGTCAAGTGCCTTGAACACTTCCCGTGAAAGTATTTATAGAACACAGACAAATCTCCAACCTTTCTTTGATGTTCCAGACTATCAAGGATGCAGTGATGTTCGTATCTTCAATCAGGCGGATGACTCTTTTCTGGATGGAATCCACCAGCTACAGCTTATGCTTATGGGCGGAGCTCCATACATGAGAACAATGCTCCAAAGGAGGTCTGATCTGAGCTTTATAAAGCATCAAAAGTTGCTGAGGTGTGTATGTAGGTACAGTTTTCTGGTTCGGAACAGTGTTTCAAGCTTTTGAGAAGCAGCCTTTGTAATTCCAGCAACATGATTGTGCCATGACATATTGGTGTCCATTTTAACCCCCAACAAACTTATTGAAGCAGAAAGCGAAATTGTCTGTCCTGACATTATTAAATCCGGTTCGAAGACATTCATCTTTTTGGAGAAAACCAACGCCAGGGCTTCCGTGGCATTGAATTGAACTGGTTACTTTCACCCCAGTTCGAAATCACCTCTAATAAATCCTCATTCAAGATATGCAACCTCCTGCTGCCGGTCAAGAAGTGCATTCGTAGCCGACGTCCTGGAATCCAAATGGAATGAGGAGTCAAGTGTGCTGTCGTCAGCTAAGCAATATATTAGATTCTTGGTTTTTTCCAATAGAGGGTTGAAGAAAATATGAATCCCTGGGGAACACCAGCGTTAATGTTAAAAGTATTTGACAGTTATCCATCGGCAGCCATATAAAAGGTTTTCACTTTTTATATTCGGGAGGATGCTTGTAGGGCATTGACAGTGTCACAGTATTTGAAAATAGGTTACTCCTAGAACATCTACGGAATCGGTGAATGTTTTGTCCTGCTCATCAACTTGCAATTCAACATAGTCTGTGACCCTTTGTCTTTTTATGTTGTTTCCAAGCACGATGGAAGACGATATCAGGGGATTGATGACAGGCTTTCTCGGCCGGAGTCATGATTAAAGACAACAAAATCCGGGCTAGTAGGTCATGGTCGAATAAAACCTGAAGTGCAAAACGTGTCGTCTACTACTGCGGCAGATATCATCAATGATATGTGTGTTGATAGCGAGGATGAAGGTTACATCTCGAAATCTCAGCAATGACTGATTGACGTAGCGAGCTACGAGTTCACTCGTATTTATAATTTCAGAGAGTGGTGGGGGTGATGATGGTGATAGCGGGGTGTCCATGCAAATGTTTACTTCTAATTGGTCCGTACTTTTACTGGGTCGTTATGATTGGTTCGAACTGTTACTAGGTTGTTCTGATTGATCCACGTTGTTGACAGAAATACTGCTGGTGGGATGTCGATCGGCTGTGTATTCTAGTCTATTTATGGCCTTCCTAAATACTGGATACCACATTGACCCGTATACCTTTTTTTGTTGAAATTGTTGGGATGTCTATAAATCTCAGTAGCCTCTCTAAACTATATCCATTTTACAAAGTAACCCAAAGATAGATGCGTGATCAAAACATGATCACCACGCACATTTGCATCTGTTGGGTAAAATAAACGAGCCTCCTTACGCTTGCCAATTAGATTTAAATGCAACATTAATATTATCAAGGTTGAAGAATTCAGTTTTTTACCAAGACTTCATTTCCATTGAATCTAATTGTACTTCAAAATTTGGACGTTATTTTTGTGCCAAATTCGGGTTTCACATTCCTCATATTACAGATCACAATTTTGTATTTTATAAGTTAATAAACATAAAATTACAAATAGTATATCCTACTGAATTGTTAATTGATTGTATCTTCAAAGTTACACCTTTCTATTCAGCATATCAAAAAAAAATGAATATTTCAATAAGATGACGCATACGCCTGTAGAAAATGAATATAGCCTTGGTTCACTGTTGTCGAGTCTATTTTTTTCATGATGAAGAGGTCATTCAAGAACACTTCCACTTGGATATAATAATTATTCTGACAATAAATTAGCTTGATTTTCATAGTAGATACTTGAAAGATCGAAATTGTGCTAAACATACGGAGTTCCTCAAGAGTCGATCATAGGGCCGTTTGTATTTTGTATCTGTGGCTGTACCATTGTTTCTGTTTTTAATACGCAGACAAAATAAATGCAAACAAATAAAAAATTTACGACGTTTCGATTGTTTGTATCTACAGTCATCTTCGTCTTGACATTTCACTCATCTAATAATTTATTTTCATTTCAGGTCACAATTATTTGTTTTGATGAATGTACGTTCTCATTTTTTTTTCGGTTTTTTCTTATTTTTGACATATTGTGTTCGACTGACTCATACGAATATTTTGGTCCGGTTATTTCTTAGTATTTTGGTAATTTTGATTTAATTTTTTTTTCATTCATTTCAAATCCGTCAACTCATTTTTAGACAATGGAAGTTGAAACGTAACACCAAGAAAAATTGTCAACCACATTCGGGCAAACGGTTTCCTACCGGTTGAATAAAATTTTTGGTGGCAGTGTCTGTTGCCATACGAAAATAAACCAAATTGCAAGCTATTTATGAACGTCCAGGTCACAAAGTTGTAAAAGTTATAACGATGGCGAATAAAGATTTTCCAGATATTTGGCAAGGAAGGTGGCCTTCCGAAATAGCATCTTATGATGAATGAGAGACCTTTTTATGTAAGTAATAAAAGCAAATGTGAACTATTCCTGGGTGATATTATGGTAGATTTGGAGCTCTTCCACTTTAGCTGTGCAATATATCCGAGAAGATATATCAGATTATCATATACATAAAGTCAACTCAAACGGAGTCCCTTGAGGCACGATGAAACTTTACTAGACGTATTTCCGGCGCTTTACGTTTTTTATTATCTCCAGATCCACAGCCATAATAGTAGTTTCTGCGAAGTGCGATTTTTTGGAAAAAACATTGCGGTGTCTCGGGAGTTTTCTTCAGAGCTGACACATTACGAATTTCTACACAGGGCATTTTAATGTCAGCCAGAGAGAAGAAGGATCGTGAGAAGTCCATAACGATGTCTGTTAAGGATTTTAAACGTTCACAGAACTGCAATATAAAGTCAAAGCTCAACCAACATACAAGCGTGAGTGAACAAATTATAATTTCGTATACAGTTCGACGTAAAAGATTGGATGAGTTGGTATTTTGTAGTTCAAAACTCAATTTTGTTTAAAGTATTATGGCCTAATTTTCAAGTAAATACTTAACTACTTCAAACTAAATGATTTGAAAAGAAATGTTTCCCAAATATTCAACACTACGAAATGTGTTCATTCCTCAATAAGGCTCATAATATAAGATAGCATCATGAAGTTGTACGTGTGGCCTTTTAATAGTGCTATAACTTCCTATCCATTCTCCTAGGACAGTTTTATTGGGAAAAACATATCAACGGGCACGTCATTGGAAAATTTTATGGTTCTACTAGAATTTTCACTTTATATAAATCAATTTATTCCATAATAGAAAAATAAAGATATGTGGGTCGTAATATACAAGTGAATGCTAATTGATAATCCAAAAAATCACATGAAAAATTCACAATGAAAAAACTTATTTCTTACTTCTGTTCCAAAAACTCTCAGTAATATACGAATTCTGTCTAATTTGACCAACTTTTAGAAGACTCAGCTACAAGTTTTTCTGCAACATTGCTTGTTCATTCAAAAGAAGCCATATTATTTAGGCGGTTCATTTTAATACAAAATTATTAAACTTCAATTCTATTGATACTAATTGATGTAGAATTAACTTTGGAAAATTATAGTAGATGAACTCTAGCCAAGTCTTAAATCTATGAAGCGATTTGTAACATATCACCACCTGAGTACACTACTGACAGAGAACGCATTAGGATAGAAAAGGATGAAATCTACCGTGCGATTTGGTGCGCCTATTTGGGTTTTAGAGCGGCCTGAGAGTACAGACCTCGCCGCAAGTAGTAAAAAGGGTTGATGGTTTTTTTAAATAATGGTCAATTATTAGTTTAGTATAATAATGAGGTATTAACGTAATTGAATTCAAATGACTTTGTTTTTCAGCAGTCTCCGTTGCATTTAATTTTGGGTTTATTAAAGAAAAATAGAAAAACTTATTCTGAAAATGTAATTTATTTGGGTTGAAGATTAAATTTCAAAATGATAATTTCTTGCGAAACATTATATTTATTGTGAAGAATGAATCCAAACAAAATATATTCAAAGTAATGATCAAAAAATTACAAAGGTTCAACTTCAGACAGATCGGAATCGCTTGTAGAGTTATCACTATCCTCACTGTCACTATCACCTTGAAAATTTATAAAAATTTTGTGTATTGCGATTTGAAATTGAAGTCTACATTTGCATCAGCCACATATTGTTTCAGTGATGCCCATACTAATTCTATCGGATTCAAATCTGGATGATAAGGAGACAATCTGAGTATAGCTTGTCCATGATTTTTCATAATCCTATCAATTTCATTCAACTTGAATCGGGCTTTATGTATTTTAATAATGGAATAGAGATCAATTTGTAGCATATCATTCGTGAAATAAATGTTCCGTCGTCTAAACCATTCTCTCATCTCATCTTTCCTCGAGGACGTGTTTGGGCACAATTCATACTGAACATTGTGGCATGGGGCTATTCTTTCAATGCTACCCAAACGTACACTCGCCGCTTTTGCACAACGTTCTTGACCTCTTTCCAGATCCATGCTTATGCCATTATCAGCTTCTCGTTGCATGAAAAAAAGTACATTAGCAATCACTTCTCTCGCTTGACCACACAAAACTTGTCGCGTACTATAATTCACCGAAGTGGACACTACAAGATTGTCGTTAAGACTGAACTCTGATCGTCTTTAAGGGTGTTCTACCACGCGCATCTTAGGGAAGGTCCTAAGCCGAGACTTGCTAGATTTGACAAGCTTCACATATATTTTAAACTGTTGATACCGTTTCCACAAGGAATCAATTTAGACATCTTAATCTTGACTCTGTCCTAATTAAAGATTCAAAAAAAGTTCAATGTATATGTTTCCATAAAATTATTTACATAACGTTCAACGTCCTTTTTTGTCCTCAAATTGTGACCTTGAAAGGTTCCGTATTTCAACACTACAACGTTACTTATGTCCATATCCAGAAACAGGTAGTTCTTCTTCAACGAATCTAATTGGATGGCATTAAATTGTAGGCAGATTGCACAATTACGTTCCGATTGGTAACAGTGTCCTAGTTCTCGAAATGAATTTACGAGTCTAGAATATTCCCAAGGCAACTAGAGAGTTAAAAATGGAGATAAGGACTGAGACAAGTACTAGGATGTCTAAATCAACCCTAAGACATTTCTAGTGGTAATGCAACACATGTGTCTCCATTGACATCAAATGTGGAATGTGTCCAAATGTAATTCCTGTATCATATTTCAAATGCAAGATCTATACAAATATTTACACTTTACAATATCGAACCCCACAATGTAAATGACTTAACGATGGAAAATGAATAAATTACATGTCCACAGAAATTTCTACCAGCACTCATGCATTCATAAATTACACCAGATATTTCAGTAGATATAAATGTGCTTGTGGAAAACAATCATTATTTGAAGAACAGTTCATAACTTCGCATTTTCCACCCAAATGTTATTCAATAACGAGAATTTGTCATTAGGAGGAAATGCTTTGCCATTACGTTCTCGTGAATAATGAATAAAGGGATAATTTTAAAATTGTTTTAATTTATGTAGAAATATGCTTGGTGGAAAAACATTAATAATTGATGAGAAATGTATATTAGCAATTTTGGGGGTAATAAGCATACGTAGCTCCAAGGTTAAAAAACATCACTCTGCTTTGCATACCGAATGACAGGAAAATTCCATAGTGGTTAATTAGGTGAAATGAAAATCTGTCTGTTCTGTTTTCCGTTAATCAGCTGTCGCTCCCGTACGAACGACTCTCAGAAGTTGAGAAACTTGTGCGAGCTAAGGACTAACGAGGTCTTACGTTTTAACGTGTGATTCCTAACACGGAAAATGAAACTGTGGTTGTCATAACATGCGGAAAATCACCTAAATGAGAAACATCGGGACATACTAGACATAAACTAAAAATTTAGAGTCAATATAGAAACTTTGAATAGAAGATCAGTATAAGATTACATAGTGTTGATGAAATAAAAACATTGAAGTGGCAAATTATATTGTGTACGTGTTAAATTGTGTTTAACCACCCGCTTTTGACCGACAACCCTCAGAAGTTGAAACTCATTCAAGCTAAGAATTAACGACACCTCACTTTCAACGTACGATTTCTAGCACAGATCAGACAATATGTAGTGAAAATCGATTTAAATAGGGTTGGGAATTTCATAAGAAAAACAGCCAGAAGTAATGCAACAATATAAGTAATATCGAATCTATCAATTAGCTCAACTATACAGCAGAATAATTTTCAAAGACCACAACTATAGGACTCAAGTAGTCATGATAACACACCACAGTATCAATGCACAGTCTTCACAGAAATTATACTCTCTTCAATTTCCAAATAACGAGGTGAACAAACTATGAGAAAACTCCGACAATTGACTTTAGAAAACACATCAGAATCTTGATATACCATTGGTATGATGACATGAATAATCAATTTTTGAATTCTCATAATACCATATACAGTACATTTCTTTAATGTTCCCCCGTTTATTTTTTGAACGGGTCAACTCAAAAAATTGAAATTTAGGATAAGGAAATTACTGCATGAATACTTTATTTTGAAGTGAAATTGACAGATGAAACTTTCAAGATGGCGACTGGACGCCATCTGGAAAAAAATTAAATGTAAAGGGGGGTTTTGTGACATATCATTTTGAAGCTCCTGTCGAATATTTCACAACCCTAGAATATGAAGTCAATATCTTTACCTACTACAAAATGACGGAGCATTTAATAATTTCCTGAAGACAAACACAATATCGATATTTCTAAAAATATTTCATTTTATCTGCCATATGGCAATTCCAACAACCGGATAAGGTTTGTTATTTTATTTTATGTTTATAAAAATGACAAAAAATGTCAGTACGGCAATGAAAATCATTGTTCAGTTAGAATATTCTCATTTAGTTTTCGGTTTTACTAGTAGAAAGGTACCACGTCAACAATCTCTAAAATGGTTAATTCTCATCCATTAGAAGAAAAAATTTAAGCAATTTTTATTCACGGTCCGAAGCGTAACTTTTAATAGACCGAAAGGATTTTTAATGAACGTTTTCCGAATCTTCCTATCTGTAGAAAATATTTGTAGAAACTTGTATCTAAATTCACAACTACCGGTAGTGTACATAACAAAAAGCCCCCCGGTCATCCGCCCATTCCAACCTGAACAATCTACTTATTCCGTCGCCAATGTTTGTGAGGTGTCCCCTTCTACTATGTGGAGACTTTCGAAGAGGAACAGGTATCATCCATACAAAATTAAAATGATACATCAAATAATTGAAGATGACCCTGATCAAACAACAGAATTCTGCGAAATCATGACGGAAACCATTGCAAGGCATCCTACCTAGGTATCTCTTTTAGTGACAAATGTACATTTTTCCAAACGGCAATGTTCACAGACAAAATTGCCGTTATTGGAGTGACACCAATCCTCACGTTTACCGGGAAACACATACCCAATATCCAGAAAAAATTAACGTTTGGGCAGGAATTTTGGGGAACTATATTGTAGGACCTCTATTTATTGATCAAAATTTTACAGGGGAACTGTATTCGAATATGCTGAAAACTAATATTGACCCTCTCATCACTGAAATCGTCGAAGCGAATCCTAATGAATTCGATATGGATGTTGTATTCAAACAAGATGAAGCACCACCACATCACTCCAGACAAGTAAGAAACTATTTGAATACTACTTTTTCCGGTCGTTAGATTGGCTGATGAGGTCCTACAGAATGGCCAGTCCGCTCGTCAGATATGACACCTTTGGACTTTCTTTATGGGGCTATTTGAAGCAAAAGGTGTACGAAACTGAACCTGCTTCAATATTGGATATACGGCAGAGAATAATAAATATTTGTAGAGATATTGACGTTACTG
>WOGR01007817.1:292-12176 GCA_015342045.1 Leptinotarsa lineolata | reverse complement strand
TAACTCCAATTATGCTGAACCATGTCAGAGACGGTTTTCAGTCAAGATTGTATTATTGTATGGAAGTCAATGGAGGACAATTTGAACATTTGATTTAAACACGCAGATTTGATTTTTTTGATTGTAAGCATGTTGATAAAACAATTCAATTTTTTCAAGAATGTGATTTTTTGAAGATTGTTTAAGTTTGTAAAGAGGGCTTAATGAAAATGGGCTGGTATATGTAAAAATAACCAAATTATTCAAGATGTCTCATTCGAGCTGCAAATTTGATTTTTGGTGAAAACGGTTCATCAAATTTACGTTTTTCATACATCGTTATAAAGAGGCTTCCAAGACCTCTCAAATAAAGTATCACTCAATCCCTCTCCCCTATTCAAGATTGAGGGGTTGAAGAGCCCCCTTTTAGGGGGTTGCTCGTTCATGCCTAAAATATACGTCAAAAGATGTCCCCCCAAACAAAATCATTCGACGTGTTTCGGGAAATTTTTCCACTCACTATGAGATGAGAAATAAACGGGGTGGCTAGTCTGAGATGGAACACCCAGTATATGATTACTGTGTTATCAGCAAAACTTATCACATCTACTTCTAGATCTAGTTTCAGCAAATCATTGAGATACCCATTGAAAAGTGAAGGCCCCCAGGACTGTGCCCAGAGGAACACAGTATTTTATTTCCGTTTCTTCACTGAGGCTATCATTTATCCTAACTCTTTGAATTTTTGTTGTAAATAGTTTTCCATAAGGTCACATGTTTTTTCTTTGATTCCAATACTTTCCAATATTTGATGATTGACGGTGTCAAACACTTTGGCGAGATCTACATATACACACTTTTTTTTTCTCCACAAAAAATAACTTTCGTTGACTTTGTCACATCTGTTATACTTCCACTATCAACATAAGTGGGAAAGAACCCTTCATTTGATAATTTGAAATGATTGCTCATTTGAGACGGTCTTCGTGAATTGTCAAAATAATCAGGTCATGAAAAAAATTAGGATTTCATCTCAGTAGATTGCATATTTCATGTAGATGTTATCTGAAACATTAAAATGAACTGCTGTGTCTCTAATTAATTTTGAAGATCCCTGGTTATTGGTTGGAGGATTCTAATTTATGTTATTTATTTATGAGGCGAATATTGTATGCATTTTGTTTTTTTATTTGATATTTGCATACGAATGAAGATTTGAATGTTGCAAAAAACTTGTTCTCAACATATTCGTCGATTTTTCATGCACACTGTTTTAAAATCCATTAACCTTGTTTCACGCTAATAAATAAAATTAAAAAAATTCTCTCTTGCTAGATTGTGAAGGAATCAAAAGATTCATAATGGTGTTGTTGGTCATATTACATAATATTCCCAAAAGAGTTTCCCAAAATAACTGTCAACAAAAACCAAAACACGACCGCATTCAAGTAATAAGACTCATTAAATTCGAGTCACATAAAAACAACAATATTCACGGATTATCATATAAATTGTGACTCCAGGAGGCTACAACTGAAATGTCCATGTCCTAAAGTTTATTATTAAATCTGTCATGCTTTTGAAAAGTTCATTTCGCACTGCATTTGAAATTGAAAAATCGTATGGAATTTATAAATGGTAGTGGCTACTACTATGAGCAAACGTGAACATTATTTCGATAATATACCTTTAATGAGACTTATGATCATTTAATAGAAGTTGACCGTATTTCCCGGTAAATGTTAAAGTTCGTACCACCACATTTCAAATCTCTGTAGAAACAAATGAAATGAAAATGAATGAAATGTTAAAATTGAAGTAACGTAAAAAATTGGAGAAAAATTGCCTAAAAATGAAAGAGCGATGAGTATAAGAATTCAGTAGAAGTAGATTTGTGAGAAAGAGAAATTAACGTCACCTGAAATGGAAATGAAATAATTAATGGGTTGAATGACAAGTAAAATACAAAAGTATCAAGAAACATTTAGAAAATAAAAATATGAAAAACGATTTCAAATCATGTTACTTCAAAATGATCCGTTTGTTAGTAACCACAATCATATTTGAGTGATAATTGGCCTATTTCTGCTATTTGAAACTATTTATAGGTAACTTGGTTACTCTCATCCCTCCACTCTCTCATCCCTCCTCTTGATTCACGGTTCAGTAGTACAGTGTAGACTAAATTGGAGAACGCTCAGACAAAACCTACACGTAACCAATTAACGAAAACAATGTGGAAGGCAATTCAGATGTCAATGTTTGCAGGAAGAGTACGTGGAATATAAAACAACATGAAAACAGATCCACATCCATTTGAAAATTTTGTCAAAAAATCAGAACAGAAAAAAATCGTTTTATTTCCTCACCGTCGTACCCTTAACAACACCCAACGCAGAACACTAGACGTTATGATTTTAATGACCATACTACCTTAGTATTCAGCGAATGTAGGCGAATCAAAAACAAAATACACTTGACGTTGAAGCGACAACCACACTCAAGCAGTGTCGTTCCAAAAAAAACACAACGACAGTGATGGAAGTTGTAATTGCTTTAATTATTATTGCACAGGCAGCTGTTTTTTGAATGGACACTCGGTCAGTTACAATTAATGAAAATAATACATTTTTGTTCTTCGTTTTGAAGTGGGTGGCAATTTGGAGTACATGAGATGGGAAATGTTTCAATTTATGAAATAGAGTAGTTTAGAAAATATACAATCAATAAATGAAAAAACTGCCAAAATCTGGAAGTGATAAGGGGTGAAATAAGATACAACTGGTAAAAGCAGAGTGAACATTTTTTCCAATTCAAAGATTCTAACGTAACATAATCCTTCATTTTGAATTATTACGGAGAATTAACTAATAACTCTCAGAATTACTGTATGCCAGAATGTAAATATAGTCAACACGAAACTTATTACAGAGTCGATAGGGAACAACAAAATTCGTTTCGCTTTTGAACTATTCCGTTGATTTCGAGTTCTGAGCTGGCCCTCAAATAAGTCTCTACAAATCGCCATAGTGAGTGGGCATACCAAGTATAGGATCGAAAGTTTTTTTGTCCTTATGCGAGGTCTTGGGCCATGTGGATATGAATTTGGTTAGTATATCGATAGGCAGATGGGGCGACGTTCTCGGACGTTCGCTTCTGCCTAGCTTGAAGAATGATGCTCTGAAAGGAATTCGATTTTCAATTATCGGAAATTATCGACTTTAGGTTGATATAAGACACTACCTTGCACTGACGAGTGGCCAAACAGCCCGAAACCGGTCTGCAAGTGTGTTTCAATAATTAAAAATCGATTCCGGAAGTTGTATCGCCAACTGCATATGCAGGAATTACTTGTGTGAAGAATCCTGCACTGACCCCTGTTGGATATAATCCAACACCCTTCGTGGTATTAGCCAGAGAAGTGTTTTTTTCTGATAGTTGTCAGTCTATCAACCTACTGTGTAGGTGAAATGAGACTGGCCTGAACGAATTGTGCATTTAGATAATTTGATTTAAAGCCAGTCTTCAAGTATGCCCACGTACTATAGGGACAAAATGATTCTTATTCTATCAAAAATAGTTTGTTGCCTGTATCATTTGATTATGATTATGAAGTTTTTCCCATCAACCATAAGTGGAGAACTGAATATCCATTTAGAGTTTGAAAATTCATACTTTACTTTTCGTGTGTGTACGGGTATGTATTGATTGGCTTTCCAAGGGGACTGTGATAGAATTGGCTGCAGAGTTTAACGGTTCTTCTTTTGTTCACCCTCATGAGATATTTTTGTTATTGAAAAGTTACTCCGTATTACTTTATATATTGATGAATGATAACTGTGTTATCAATAATAAAAAAAATCAAATTGAATAATGTAACATTATGATTACACGATTCCAAAGTCTTTTGTCGTACTGAAAATTAAATTATTTGAATTTCATGCACGCTCCCAGAACTTTTTCGGGTAACATCATATTTCTTTTCCATTATATACTTTATAGTTCCAAACAAGTTCGCTCCCATCGAGCGAAACTTTCCCGATTGATTCCGGTTCATCTCCAGCATTTCATTTCTGGTATATTTTAAGGGTGCTCCAGTTAACTTTTCTACATGAAACTTTATCAAAAATCGCGGCAGAATAAGAATATGATTGGAAAGCTTATAAAAGTACATACCTGATGGAATCAGTGTGAACTAACGAGAAGTAAAAAATATATTTGAGAATCCAAAAGTTGTTTCTGTAAAGATGTTGTTCTTCGTGAAGCTGTCACTTTTTCTTGACGTTTTGAGGGATGTTAAACTTAATCGTATAAAAAATAAATGAATGTAGATTAACAAAAAGTTCGCTTCAAGAAAATACAGAGTAAAGTTTTGAGTTTATTATACTGAGAAGTGACTATATCTGAAAAATCAAATGTGTCAGAAACTTGTACTGTCAAAATTTTTGCATATAGTCAATAGCCAATAAAAACTCAGATTTGCCTAAAACATTCCTATACTCGGAGCACCATGGACTGAAAATCAATTCTAATAAAACTTTGGCTTCATGCATAGGATCTCAAGGACAAAAACTTGAAACTCAAAGAAACTATAGGCCCACTCTTGAAAACGCAGACATTGACTGGATATACAGTACTAAAAATCTTGGCGTAACCCTAGAAAGCTTTTTCTCTTTCCATGAACACGTTAAATACATTTTTATAGTATCATTCTTCAAACACAAATCGCTGTATAAATGCAAGTATCAGTTATCTGAAGAAATAAAACTCAGGCTAGTTGAAACTCCTATTTACCCCCATATCGAGTATTGCTGTTCGGTGTATTACAATTTTTTGCCGCAATATAACAAGCTGAAGTTACAACGCATACAAAATGCTTGCATGCGATTTGTATGCTGCATACCATATGGTGAACATTTCACGCCATTTTAGTTAAAAATGAGGGAGCTGAATGTGAGGTACAGAGTACAATATTTGATAAAAAAAATTTTAAGTCACTCTATTCTAAAACTCCTAGTTATTTATATAGTTTATTAAGTAGACATTCTGACATACATATGGTCAATTTTAGAATTAACTCATTCAACATATACCTAGGCACCGTCCTTCCAAATTTGAAGGATGTTCTTCTTATAATAAATTGATGAATGAAGCCGTTACTACGTGGTAAGAGATCATCATGAAGAATGAGAAATGAAAATTTTCTATGTTTTGCCACTTTTATTCATAACTAAAGTTACTGCAGTTCCGTCCTATAAGGACATTTCCAAAATTTTAAATTAAACTCAATGATCACGAAAAAAACAATGAGCCAAATTTTTGCCCACATGATCGAACTTGGCGTGCTATTTGTGGTCTTGGACCTTCTGGGCTCTTCCATTGGGACAGTTGGACTTTGGCTTTGATGTTATAACCATATACCCATGATTCGTCACCGGCTTCTACCCTTTTAAGCAAATCTGTTGACGTCATTCAACCATTCCTGAGCGATGCTCTTGTGACAGCTTTCTCAGCAACTTCTCTAATAGTGATTTAACGATTTTCTTTAACAATTTCCTTCACTTTCTCACTGTTTTCATCGGTTGTTGATTTTCTGGGGCGTCCAGGGCATGCGTCGATATTTACATCTTCTGTACCTGCTATGGAAAGCTTGTATCACTTGTTAACATGTTTCTGACTCGGAGTTCAATCACTGTATGCCACTGTTAACATTTCATGTTAACAGTGGCATACAGCCAGCATTAAGCCAGTAATTCAAATTTTCACACATAATTTAATGCAAATTCTTCGATCCATTTTTTTGATAGGAGAAAATCGCCGAACACCTTCAAACACTTCTAACTTTTATGCCTCTCACAAACGAACTAAACATGCAATACAGCTGAAACTGTGTACATACGATAGAGACAAGTGTACCAGTTCAAAAAAATTACCAGTCAGATATACGTAGCCCGCGAAATTTGAATATTCACCTGTATTCATTATGAGTAATGTTGAAAATTGTATCAGCGAGGACTCAGTAGTCTGATTATTTTTTTTCATGCCCATTACGTCTTCTTTCATTCACTTTTTCATTTCAAAATTAGCATTCCCATTTATTTTTTGTAAATTGAAAGTCATTGATGTCAGATACATTCTGAACTTCTGATTATAACTTGTTGAAAAAACAATTGAAACAAGTATAAAGTCGCGTCCACGGTATGATAATAACTGACGATCAACATTAAGAATAGTCCACATCTCGTCAGTGTAATTGTAATTTGCTATTACATTTGCCGAATATTCGAGTAACTGCACCGCAAAACGGTTAACAACCAGATTCCCTTCGAAAATACAAATATGAGAACAGCACCAGACTGCTGAAATGTAATCACCAACGAAATAATTAAAACATTATGATAGTTGAAGGCAAGCTGAAGTTTCTAACAGAAATCCATTCCGAAAACCATTACGAAATTAATGTATAACATCGCATGCATCTGCTTTATCCTAGCGTTTGCTATTATAAAATCAACAATAATCATCATAATGCACAAATCCTCTCCAATTATACACACTAGGTGAGCTAATGAAAACAGCCAAGTGCAAATAAGCGAATATCCAACTGAAATTCATGTAGTTCCGTCGATGTAACGTACACGCTTTCAACGAACTGGCACGGTGTAAATCACGATGATACCGACACAGGTCGGTAATAAAGTTATTATTAAATTACCCGTTTTTACCACAATGGTGCCAATTTCCGAGCTCTGATCTCATTTGCCAAGTCGCGTTCTTTCGTTTCAGTTCGGTGGACAGTGACTGTATATTTACTGAAAATCCACTTTCATTTCGAAAATTACAATATATCTGTTGTAACGAACAAACATAATATTATTTATATTTGAATTCATTTGAGCCCACTACTTATTCGTTCTATGAATCAATAACAATTAATTCATACAAACGAGTGCATCTTGCGGGGGATAGACGAACTATCATACTCATAAAATTTTATAGAACGCAATCTCAACTTTGGGACATTTGACATAAATGAAACACGCTTGACCGAATTCGATTTTGCCGGAATCGAAGGGTCATTGTTCTCTCTTTTTATCGAGCGATCAAGGTATCAGGATTGATTTTGTTTCTTGATCGCAGATTTTGAACATATCGTTTGAAAATATCTGAACATTTCTCTTTGTCTCAGATAGAGATTGTATAAAGTGTTACTTATTCTCAACAGAACATCAGGTACGTGAAAAGAGAGTTCCACTAATTATTTATAACCTTCTTTTTTTTCGCTATCGAAATGTCGGTATGCATGGCTTCATGTAATTGATATCCAAATTTATTTTTCTAGTCATTCAAGATTCAAGTGAATATCTTTTTTCATTATAGATATTTCCAGGTTATTATCGCCAGGGGTGTATTGATTGAATTTTAACGACTTCGTGAAACGAAAATTTCTCACTATATGGTGAATTGTAAATATTCTTTTGTGATAATCAGACATTTATTTTATTATATACCATATATATTTGATTATTATTTTATTGTTTTGGCCAACATAGAAGGAAGTTACTGTTATTAATTTGAAGAGAAGTTTGAATTTTTATCCTTTTATATAAACAAAAAATTCTGGCGTCCACCCGAAAATTAATTTCAAGATCCTTGCCTGACACATTACAATCTGAAACTGGCCAGTCAGTCCAAAGAACACAACTCCAATCTTCACTGAACTAGCCTGGAAAATCTGAAGTAACTACTTCGTTACACTACGTTCCATTATAAATAGCATTCCTAACAAATTAACAACTTCATTGAAAGGTTCGGAAGTACCTTGAAACATCTATATTCCGCCGCTACATTTTCATTTATTTTAGGTACTGGTTCTCTTTGCGTACTATATCTGCCGTAACTGATAGCTCTTCGCAACACGATGATCAGTCTACTACTTAGTAAACGCCTTCATAATGATTTATCGCTGATCAATGTGATTTCGTATTTATAGATATAGGTGGATATTCACCTTAACCCAAAATAAAAAGCGACCTTATCCTTCAAAGTTATTCACTGCGTAAAACAAATCCAACCTGAACAAGAACTCGAACCACCAGGCACAACAAACTAGAGGGGTAATTAAAACATTGGTTGAGAGAGCACGACGTATCTGTTAACCTGAGGCTCTTCCTGAAGAACTTAAAATATGCATTGAAACGTAATGTGTGCAGCAGAGGAGAATTCGAGCGGGACATACGTCCTAGAAGAAAGATTTCCAAAGCAACTCTAGTCAGGCCAGTCAATGGAAAAGCTTTCCTTCCCTATGTCAAAAATGGGACAGACCGAATCGTGAGAATCTTAGTGATACACGAGTGAAACCTAGATTTAGGCCAACAAAAACCATCAAGCAGAGTCTCAGGTCAGCAAAGGACCCTAGAGAGCTTCAAGCAACGCCAAGGGTATATATACCGGATTCCGTGTAGCTGTGGGTCTGTCTACATTGGAATCACGAAACGAAGTATAGGGACCCCTCTCTCCGAACACAGAAGAAAATGTCGCCGCGGACAAGTCGACAGATCAGCTGTAGCTAAACATGCTCTCAACGAAGTAGGTACCTTCATTATCTCATTCGAAAACACAGTAAAACTCGATAGTACCTAAAATTACTCTCCAAGTATATATAGAGAGGTAATAGAAATACAAAAACATTGAGATAGTTTCAACAGGAAATGGGAGACCTACCTATCCTTAGAGGTAAACGAACACGAACAGGTAATACAATGAAAAACGATATAAATAGAGCGACCAGTACTAAAATAGTAGTAAATGCGGTGGATGCGACAGGAACAACAACTCTATCACCAACCCGGGTATTGCGACCCTTAACACATCGCCTTTCATAATGTCCACCAACAGCATATGCAGGAAATACTTCAGTGAAGATTCCTGCACTGACACCTGTCGGATATAATCCAACGCGCTTCATGGTATTAGCCAGGAGAGTAGTTGTGTCAGTCCATTAACCTATAGTGTAGAGAGTTTGAGACTGGCTTGAACAAATTGTTCTTTTATATGATTTGATTTATAGCCTGTCTCCAAGTATGTCCACTGACTATATGTAAAGACTGAGCTATTTCTCCGAGAGATGACTATTTACAGAATATTTAAGTGCTTTTACATATCCCGTCTTCCCTCTCTCTGCTTCACCGGTTTATCGGGAGATGGCCATTTGACGAGAGTTGAATTTCCTCCTAAACCAGTGTTTTTCCTTTTGGATGATTTCAGCTTGGGAGTCCAAACATGCTAGGCAATGCGGACTCTCAATGGCCTCTTAGTTTCACCAATATAGGATCTGCCGCACTCACAGGGTATCCGATAAATGCAATTCTTGGAATCCTAGTCCGCGTTTGGTGGCCCACTTTTCATGAGGCTGCTACGGATGGTGTTTCCGGATCTTAATCAGATTCTGATGTTGTACTCGAACCCAATTGTTTTTATCTTTTCCGACAATCCCCTGATGTGGAAAAGGACAGACACTGGTTGTGACGGCTTCTTTTCCATTCCGTTGAAAGTCTTTTTTGATGATGCCTAATTTTTTTCGAAACCTTCCTTCGTATTACAGAGCCCGAAAACACAATCTACTAAAGTCTTCATGATTCCTCTTTTAGTCGATTGATGGTTGGATTCGTGATTCAGATACTGTCCCGTGTGAGTGGGTTTTCGGTATACAGATGTTTCCTCACTTAGTGTCGGTCCTCTTCACTGACACATCTGGCAATGGCAAATCCTAGTAGACTTCCTTCTCCATTGTGAAGGTGATGAAAGGTGTCCAGTTTTGTATTCCTATGGCTCCATATTACGTCGTGTCATCAACGTATCTCGACCAGACTCAGAGCTCCTTGTGGGCTTTTTCAACTGCCAGAGTTTCAAACCACTCCATGTATATGTTGACTATAACAGGTGAAAGTGGCGATCCCATTGGCATCCCTCATCTTCGGTAAACAATTCGTTCTTCAGTTGGATATAGCAGTTCCTTTCACAGCATCCTAGTATTTCCATACTTACTTCTATAGGTGAATTCGTTCTATCTTCCAGGTCTTAGGATACCTTCCACTATATAATTTAGAGTGCTTCTCTGAGAAAAACGTTGGTGTAAAGGCTTACCACGTCGAAACTGATTAGTTGATCTTACCCTGTGACTTCGATTGCCCCTGGTGATTCGACAAAATGCCTTTAATTGTTCACGAGCGATGAAGTTTTCCCTTGCAGTGGTCGCATTATTGGAAGTGAAAATCTAAATAGCTGAATCTCTGGAGCTGATGATCGGTCTAAGCGGTGCACCCTTCTTGTGGATTTTGGGTAGTCCATACATGTGAGGCGGCTTATTATAGTGTGGTGTAAGCAATGATCTTTTTCTTCCTTTTTTTGAAAAATAGACTTGGTGTTTTTTCAAAGTCTGGTGAAACTTATTTTCAAGTTCAGTAGGGTCTCGTACGAACTTCGTGTATTGTCCCTTCTCAAAAACATATTCGATCTTCTATTCGTAGAGAACAGTATTCATCACACCAGTAGCGTTTCCCTTATCTGCAGGTAGCATCTTTATAGTGTTATCTCTATGTAAGACGTTTAGAGCTCTATGTTCTTCATTGCTGATGGTAGATGTTGGAACTGGTCCTCGATCCAGCTATTCTCTGATTTTGCATCTAAATTATTCTGTTTCGTTCTGATCAAGGTAACCAGTCTTGGTTTTTTGTTTGAAAAAATTGTTATTTCAAGCTATTTTTGATTTTCAATTTTTTTTGTTCTTTCAGGGATTTCAAATCATATTATATCATATTAGACAATGGATGTCCAAACTAATGAAATTCAAAACCAACCTATCCTCATCAAGCCTGTTACATTGGTTTGTGAGGCCGGTTGAATTCATTTTGTCGTGCGATAGTTTCAATTTTGTGATAACTTCTGCGATATCAATTTAAATTGGTTGGTGTGAAGGGCAAAGGAATGCTCGAGATAACTAACAGATTTATTTGATGAGGAATATTATTTATCCGTCCACGTGGTTAGAAAACGGGATAAACAGAGCAACACTTGATGTCAAACGCCATATTGTCGAGTCGCCTAAAATACTTTCCCCACATTACAGACGGTTAGATGATACTAGCTTGCTCAGATGAACTACAGCATTTGTTTATGTCGTACTATATAACTGTCCTTCACCAAAATAATGGTAGGTGTTTGAATTGAGCAACGTGTAACCTTAAAATTTTAGGTAAAACTCACTGGAAGGGTATAGGGCTGAATGAATGTCACGTACACGGGTTTTCAAGTGAAATAAACGTTTCAAAGAAGGCAAGAAGACATCAAAAATAATCCACGTCCAGTATGTCCTACAATTTTGAAAACGAATAAAAACATCGAGAAAAAAGGCGAACTAGTTTGCATATTCGTGCCCTTCAGTAATCGTCGAAATCAGATAATTATCACATGACAATATGGAAAATTTAAGTTTCAAAATGATGCCTATATCCTCAGCCATGAACAAAAGGACTCACGAAAGGAAATATCATATTGGGACAAGAAATCGACAAAAATACTAAACTGTTTAAAACAGTTTCCAACATGTGATCAATTATTATTTTTTACATATGCTCAGTTACTAAGCACCAATCAATGTACTGGAAGAGTCCACAGTCATCACCACTGGAGAAAGCTCGAATGTTTTTGACATCTATGGAATTATAAATTCAAATTGTATTCCTGCAAGATGATGAAGTTAACAAAAATATTCATTACGTTTCAGCCACTCACTATAAGACTGTAAGAAGGAAATGGTCAGAGTTGTGGAAGAAGAAGACGTGGATGCTTCATCAGGGTAATACCAGCCCACACTGCACTGATTGTTAAGTTAATTTCAGCCAAG
>WOGR01007816.1:0-11864 GCA_015342045.1 Leptinotarsa lineolata | reverse complement strand
AAATCATTTTACAAATTTTAGACAATGGAAGTCCGAACTGCTGAAATTCACCACGAAACATTGTCATTCACCTTCAAACAAACACTAAAATTGATGCTGCACTTTTTAGACCGGAAGGTAGACAATTGAAAAATTTGGAACCTGCTAGAGATGGCGTCTTCTTGAATAATTTTGTACGATGTTGTTGTAGTTTGATCAAATCCCCGTTCCTTGGTGCGTAATTATGACATTGGGAGTTAGTTTCTAATTCGAATTAGCATTTTTTCACAAAGAGCAGACAGTTATAAATATAGAGAGAAGGTATTGTTAATATCTTCCTTTGCTTGAAAACAGGTCTACATGAATCAGTATGACGTAGATTGTAAAGCATACGAATTATTCGTTTCTGAGCAACGAAGACCCTGTTAATATTTGTTGCGTCTTCCCATAATACCACATTATAAGATAGAACAGAATTCACAAAAGCATAGTGAACATCTGACAGTTGTTCTTCACTCAGTATTTTTTTAAGCTGCATTTAGGCATAGAAACTGCTATCAAGTCTTTTACTCACGTAGCCGACTTGAAATTGCCAATTCAATCAGTGGTCAATGTGAATTTCTAAAAACTTCGTGGATTCTGAAGGGAATATATTCGTGTCATTTATAATAACGTGTATGGGACGTTCCACATAGTTTCTTGGAGAAAACTGCACCAATACTGTTTTTTCTGCATTGACCATAAATCTATTTCTTTGACACCACTTTGAGAAATTTTGACTTATCACATTCAATTTCTGTTGAAGTTCCAAAGGATTGTCGGTTTCTGCGGAAATAGAAGTATCATCGGCAAAATGAACTATCGAAGTAGTGCCGATATGTTGTGGTAAATCATTTATGTATAGTAGAAACATTAATGGTCTCAAGACTGAGCCTTGTGAAACTCCAACTTCCAAGTCATAAGTATTTGAGTTTACATTATCCCATTTTACGAAATTTCGAAGTTTCATGTGAGACAAGACATAATCCAAGATAGAAATTCACCTCGAAGTCCAATTGCACTTAGTTTATTGGCCAGTATATTGAAGTTCATAGAATCAACAGCCTTTGATAAATCGAAAAAGAGTGCGGCCACAAACTTTCCTTTGTCAATTCCTCTATAGACATTTTCCAAGGAAGTTGTAGTTGCACTTTCCGTCGATCTACCGGGGCGAAATCCATTTTGACATTTGTTAATTACGTTATGTTTCGTTAAGAAAGGAAGTAGTTCTTCATAGATACATGTTTCAATTACTTTGCTAAGTACGCTAGGAATAGTTATTGGTCGGTAGTTGTCCATCAACAAGGGATCATTTCTTTTCAAGAGAGGAACAATTTTTCCTATTTTCAAAATATCTGGGAAAGTGTCGTCTTCCACAGATTTGTTGATGATATATGCAAGTTGTTCACATATATACTCAGAAATGGCTTCGATTATTTTTGTCGAGAGACAGTCCATGCCAGTGGAATTTTTATTTTTGAGTCCAAGAATAACATTGTAAACTTCCGATGGAATAACAGGGTTGGAATAATAACTATTCAAATTACTGACAAGATTAATAGTCCCCGGAAGGTTGACATCTATAAAATATTGTTTCAAACCATTTGGCACTTCAGATGAATAATGTTTGGCAAATTCGTTAGCTATAATGGATTCATCTCCTATCATTTTATGACCAATGTACATTTCTTGGGAATATTGTTTATTTCCTTTTCCAGTTAGTTCACTCACAGTTTTCCATATTTGTTTTTTTTGACCTTGTATACTCTCTGGGCTAAAAATTTTGTTCTGATAGTATTTTCTCTTGCACATACATATTTTTTCATGCTCCTTTTTTTACCTTGGTAGAACTGTATCATATCATTATCCGCATTTTTCGTTAATCGGTAAAGTTCTCTCAGTTGTCTACCTTCCTCCTTGATATCTTTAGTAATCCACTCGTTTTTGGTTATATGAAAGTCATATTTGTTTGTCATAAAGGGACATGTCAAGTCTAAAGCATACAGTAATACATTAAAAAAATTCTGAATGTAGCATTAACGTCTAATCTTTTTTCATATATGGATTTATAAGTTTCATTACTTAGAAATTGTCTCAAATTTAAACAACACGTTTCAAACAAAATGTCTACAAAGCATTTTAGCAAAAATTACCAGCGACGTTAATGAAATTTTCTGAACGTTCACAATAGTTTTTCTTTAACAAAGGTTTCAATTTATACCGGTACCTAGTGAGATTGAAGCTAAGCAGAGGTTACTACTAATCGATAATAGTTATCCTTATAGTAGCAACTAATTTGTTTTAGTTGAAGATACAAACTTCCAACAAAAAAATGAGTGCTTTTGTGTACAGCAGATTACACCCATCTATCACCTACTCTCATCCATGGATTACTCAAAATATTGAAATAGAACCGATATTCTAGGACCATCCATCCGCATGTCATCCTGCTCTCGAATAAGAGATACATAAATTCGAATCCATTACGGATGTGACAGACCAACAAAAGCTCAACTGGAAATGTGTCCCATGGTAAATTGGCTAAGGTGATATGTCCATCCACCTTGGAATGAATATGATCGAAAGGGTGTATTAATTTGAGGCGATGTTGCCACGTGGTTTCATAACAAAACAGAAGATATAGGCGTTTATTTAATCACCACACTGCTGGATTGGAAGACTAAATGAGTTTTGTTGGAGATTTTCAAGGGTTATATCTCGAATGTGCCAAGTTTAATAGCTTAAATAATGAAATTCTATCATAGCATAAGTAACAATCAGCATGGTCACTTGGCCATGCCGTCTCTGATGTGGAAAAGTATCTAGACCGCCATTTTGGGACGTGCCGATAAGAGGGCAGGACTCGCGAAATGGTTTTGGACAGGTTCGCACTCAATCTTTTTTTATATCCAAAATGCTCATATAATTTTGATATACCTTACGGAATGGACCCAAATTCAATTGATATAATAATTCTTGTGCAGACATTCTATCTGGGTACATGATTTTTTCAAAAAATGTGAAAACAGCCGAATTATATTTCTAAAATCACCAGTAGGAATACAATGGTGCAATCAACTGGAATATGAAGGAGAAATTGTTCACAATCAATTTTTAAAATAAACGTTTTTTTGTATATTACTATACGCTTTCAGTTGAATTATTTGTTCTTTATTTTAGGAATTGACGTTCTCCTTGCATTTCAGAATGAACTCTTTTTCAACATAAATGTATTTTTTTGATATACATAGGTAAGTTCTATCCAAACATCAACTTACTTTTGTTACTCCAATCTTGTTATTTTTTTTAGTAATACGTTCACATAACGTTTTTTACCCTCCTGAAATGTTGTCAATATTATGTAGTTGACCCACTAAGGAACCTTCCAGATTTCCAGGGTAGCTGGTGATTATTACATAAGGAAAATACTAGAAATACAAATTATTCATTTTAAAATATTTATTTGTGTTTCCAAATTATTATTTTATTCTTCCTTTTTTTTGGCAATATTTTTCTGAGATTTGAAATTCCTATTTATATATTTTAATGATTGTTACCTATGCTGTGCTACAGTATTCTGCGGACCATTGCCAACTGAGGTGTTAGTGAGTTGTTTTGTATTCCGGCGCGACCTATTGGGATATTTTTCAGACAGGTAAGTATACATTACAAATAAAAATTCGTTATTTGAATGAAAATTTTCAGTCATGTATAGCCCGGAGTCGGGAGCAACGTCTCCGGGCACTCCTAGAGGAGAGTGATATGCAGGATGGAAACCCACGTGTTTTTTACGATGAATCGAATAATGAAGATATTGATGACATATAAATGGATAATGTAGAAGTTCATAACACAGTCAGCGAGCAAGACATTTCCGAGGGCGAAAATGAAGATACAGAAGCAGTCTCCACCTGTGGAAATGAAGAGGAACATACTATCCGCACCCGTTTGTGCTATAAAGGTCAAGGTGAGTGATTATTAGTATAAAATATTGGTCACTTGAGAAATTAACTTTTTCGTAGGAAAAAAAGACAAAATATAATGGAAAAAACATCCACCCGCCACAAAAGGAGTCCGCACTAGGCAAGAAAATTTCATTAGGAAGCTGCCATCACCAACAGCAGAAACTAAGAATTTGAAGTCGCTAGTCGACATAAGGTCATACTTTGTAAATGAAGAAATAATTAATATCATATTTACCTCTACAAATAAATATATCAAGTCAGTCGCAAACAACTTCAGTAGAGAGCGAAAAATGCAGAATGGTTTCATTAACAAGCTGCATATCCTCTCCTCAATCCTCGCATTGTCCTCTTTTGAAATGGACCGTTGTACATATGTATATCCCGAATTTCATTTCCACTACCGTTAACGACTGATGCAGATCCTTTTCTCTAGAAGCATAAGAGTTGAAGATCCTCCAAATGACATAAATGGTTGCCACAGTTGTACCCTTGATTATTTCTGAGTGCTACGGATAATTGCAATTGTGATATGCAGAGAAAAGGGGGGACCAGGGAAATCGCCCTGAAAAACACCTTTTCTGAAAGTGAGCCGCTGTGTTTGAATTATGAAGTCCAGTTTTTGCTTGGACTCAAAATGGGAAAACATAATTACACTTTCAACTCGAACATTGGATATTTATTCCTCAGAGAATTTTTCACTTTCCACTCAGGAAATTTATTCATTGTGAATTGGTGGTTTGATCCCGTTTTTATATTACATCCCGTACTATACAGCTCTGAAGAAAATTAGGTTTATATAACCCAGCTCAATTCATGTCTATGAAGTTCCTAAATCTACTTTTTATGAGTTCAGAACTCTCGCTGTAGAGCCAAAAGTTCACCTCTCTTAACGAAAGAGCCTTGTTGAATCGATTAAGATATTTACTTATCTTTCGATCTCAGCACGATTCCAACTTAATAGCTTTCATTTCAACTCTTTAGTTATGGCCCTTCATTAACCCCAATTAAGTTTGTCAGAGGACAAACGCTGTCTAAAAGTATATTTTGCTCGGTAAGGTTAAGATATATTAGCTGCCTTGATTATCCAGAGGGAATAAAACTCATGCAATCATTCAAATTATCCAAGTTTCATTATCTCAGTATACATCATATATTGCACGTCAGAGTTTTAACGAAGGAAGTTATAGCCACTATAATATGGAAAACAAATAATTTCCAAATTCAATTGTGATAATGGGACGCACAAGTTGATTAGAACAATTCCAAACTCATGTTGAGTATTGTAGAATCTATTTTATCTTTCTAGTGAGTTGCCATACAAACATAATGAGTCATCACATAATGAGGACATCATTTTGATTTGAAATTGCAGACTCAACTTCCACTAATAATAATAATAATGTTTATTTTCAAAAAGTAGCAAAATGCAGGAAAAAACGCCGTATGTATTAATATAAATATGATAAAGTATAAAACTGAAATACATTAAATAACATTAGGACAATGATTACATATCAAAATATTCACATAGGTAATATTAAACTCAAACTTTTTTTGCTCGTTGTTTGTTATTTTGTTTTTTTTTGTCAAGGTAGGATTTTGGCGTCTTAGTCAGATAAATGTTGTATTGTATATGTTCCTATCTATAGTGCTTATCCATTGTTTTACACGGCATTTAGAAGAGGTGTAACATTTGATAGATTCTGGTGATGAATTGTATATTCTTGTTGCAAGATATTCTGCTGAGCGTTGACCGGCTGTTTTTTCGCAGGTCGGAACTTTCATATTTTTATTTTTTATTCGAGTTTCATAACGGTGGTCGATGGATGTTAACTTGATTTCATTTTCGTTGATATTTATTAGGATTCGTTGGCGGAATATTTGTCTTGTATCAAGAATATTGTTCTCTGAAAATAGCTCATCACTGGGATATCTTGGATTCTTTAACATTATTCTCAGGAATAACCTCCAACCTAAGATTCCGTAAGATACCTGAGATTTCACAAGTGCATAGTACAGCATTCTCAAGTTTTTCATATCTAAAAACTCCACTAGGTACTCGATTTTTGTGAGTAGACCTCTCAATTTGTTTTTCACTTGCTTGATATATAAATCCCATCTATATTGTCTATCAATTGTTATTCCTAGATATTTCAAGTGTTATTTCTCTTTTATACGAGTGTTATATCCAATGTCCAAGGTTTCTGAGTTTGGAAGGTGATTTTGGTAAGATGTGAAAGGTTAATAGTACTGTTGACAGTTAGTTTGTTGTATTTGAACCAGTCACATACATTACAAAAGTCTTGTTCAGTTGTTGTTTTCAGATCTACCCATGTTTTCCCCTTGTAGATTATTGCCGTATCATCTTCAAAACTTATGAGTTCTCCTTCAATCTCAACTACTTGTTTTTGATCTGATAGGTAATCTTTCAGCAATTGGTGTGTAGGTCCTTTAGTGCCGTTGGAGTGGAGTTTTTGCAGTAACCTCTCTTGGCATACAGTATCGAATGCTTTCGATAGTTCTACAAATATGCTTATTAGAGGGATCTTCTCATCTGATGCTTTGTAGATTTCTCAAGTCAGCATATAACACCTCATCTATGAAAAATAAATACAATGTTTTGATGATAAAGTAGCAGTTGTTGAAAAACTTCAGAGTAGTCGATAAGGTGGGATTATGGGGATCTTCAAGTTGTATGGGAAATTGTGGTGGGATTATAGCCTCACCCCATTTTGATGATTTTGAGATACAGTATGGAAGAAGGTAATCAAATATAATACACTATACTTGACACCAATTAAAAGTAATAGATTGCTGTTAATTGAGTATCCTCCAAGCGTATTTATCTGCCCAATATAATTTATATTAGGGATCGAAAAAAAATCAGAAACGAAAATATCGAATGACAAAACCTTGAATTTGAAAATATTGAAAATATTAAAGACGGAATATTGAAAATCTAAAACTACTATGTTTCAAAGGTATTTCAATTCAAATTTTTGTTCGAAACTTTTGTTTTTGCACATACATCTTCGGAACCAAAGAAGTCAATTTTCTGATATCGTTTAAAATTAAAAAATAGGTAAATTTGACGCTAATCATTTATTTTGTTGCGTTTTCACTAATATTATCTAAAGATTGGTCGATTGTTCGAATATAATCAAAATCAACAAGAATTTTGTTCAAAACATGGCAACGAGAAAAAACATTTTTCTTTTTTTCTATTGAATCAGTATCAACATATTGAATGAGATGAACTCGGAGATAGATCAACGTTCAAAGTTTATCAATTCCATAGCATGATAGAGAAAACACCAATTTATCCTTTAAAAAGAAACCAAGATATTTGTGAAATAAATTCTACTTATTTCCATTCTCATCCAAAGGATAGTTCAATATTGAAATGAAGTTGGATCTCATTACTCGCGAATATTCAGTATTGGATTTGGTCAATGGTCAGTTTCCCGCTGGTCGAGGAATGTCTATCTAGTAGGCATTCCAAATCAATCCTTCGTCGTCGGTGAAAGTTATTACGGGTACATTCCAATCCTTTATGATCGAGTTATGCATGGAACTCAAAACATTCCATTTACTTCCATATTGATAATATGCCGCCGCAGGAATAGTGATTTGATAGAAATGTCGTCCGTAAGTAGACTCAATTGCATCCCTTCCTAAACCATTGAAAATAATACATCTTCATTTAGTATTATCAATTTTGATGCTATTTAATAGATAATGAATATTTTAAATTATCAAAATGACAATTTAATGTGATGTTTTCAATGAATAGTTCACAAAATGTGGCGTGTTCAGAGTGACTAAATTCTACTTAAGTAGTGCTTGAGGTGCAATTTGGATCATATGTCCTTCTTCTCGCTAAATAACTAATAATCTTATCTGTGACTATTTGCAAATCGAAAAAAGACTCTTTAGCGACCAGTAAATTGAAATATAATAAACCATTTCCATATTAGAAAACAGATCTAACAGAGGGGAAGAACTCAATCCCATTTTGTAATTAAATGCATTTGTAGAATTCTCAAATCTAATAATTCACCAGCATTCCAAAAGATTGAGTTTCAAACCTTTCTCTCCAAAATTTAATGAATTATAATCGTTGTTGAACTCTGATGAAAGTTGGTTTGCAAATGTGAAATTGGTCTTCAAGTTCAAGAAACTGGGTTCGTCTATGTCCTTTCATTCTTTGGGAAAATAGTCTTCTCGTCGACTTGTAGCAAGAGCTACAAGTCGATTAATATACTCCTGATGTATCCGTCACTGAATTTTTATCTTTATTGTTTTTGATGAATTTGCTAGAATTATTATTTGTTTTGTAAGCCGGGTCCAAGTCTTTCTTTTTGAAAAAAACGAGCTGTTATTAGTGGGATCACCAAAATATTTCAATGTCCTATGGGGATTATTATCGTTTATTAGACCTGGTGAATGACTTGTTTCCGGAGTTTTTTGAAAAAAAAGTGAAGAATACAATTGAATACTGATAGGAATGTGTTGAGGAATCATGTATGAAAATGTACGTAAGAGATGATTTGTTGAAAATTACAAAATCATGTTTATTATTAATTTCAGTAATAGTCAAGTCTAGAGAATGTATTTAATTATTCATCACCATTTCAGTGGTGAATTCAATTGGTTGAATGAAATTGATAAATTCGATAAACTTGCTTTCCTGTATTAATATAATATACGATGATGTTGTAAATCATCCTCTAAAAAAAATAACGCTGGGCGCCGCTGATCTTCGTCAATCGAGTGTGACTTGGCCAAGGTCGCGCTCAACTCGACTTGCGCTTCGTGATAATTCTAGATGTCGCGTCGCTTCGAGAATCTTCCAGCAACTTTTCTATCGGCTTGCAGAGATTTCAAGTACGATATATAAATACTACCAACTCGCAGATCAAAAAAGTTTAGCTGAAAGTGTGGTACGAGTTGTTCTAGATATTTATTATTAGTCCGAAATTTCAGTATTTGTGTTGCATTTTGTCAGTGTAGCACTGAAATGAAGTTTGAGCTCGATTATCCAGTGTAGTCAATTATTGTCAAACCCACGGGGAAATCGTAACAATATCCACTACTCATCTGTACCAGTATAAGAACTGTTGCACAGTTAATCAAATGATTGCTAGCAATAAAAATTTCGTCAAGCAAAGCTGCGTTGAGTCCTTTACTGTTATGGATTTTCATCAGGTATCGGCCAACTCCATCACATATATTTGATTTTTATAAAAACTATATTTAATGTTCATCAGAACGTTTCTCTTCATATCATCAATGCGGAGAGTTATGTAAACTTTGAAATAAACTCACGATATTTGATATTCCATAGTACAATTCTATAATAGTAGGCACTAAATTCTCAGAAATATTAGTCCATTGAAACAAAAACATTATTGTCAGAGAAAACCGTCAGCCATTTCTGAGAATTCACTGCCTACTATTTTGGAATTATAATACAGAAGAAATTTTGTAAGAAAATAACTTTTGTCTAATTTCTACAGTTTACTTGAGAATGGTTCAAAAAACCCAAACCGGTAGTGAAAAATACAAATTTCAGTAGAAATTAGCCAAAAGTTATTTTCTTTATTCTATATATAAGTTTACTTGAGAATGGTTTAATGAACCGAAACCGGTCGTAAAAAATATAAATTTCAGTAGAAATTAAACAAAAGTTACCGTCTTTATTCTATATCTAAGTTTACTTGAGAATGGTTTAATGAACCGAAACCGATCGTGAAAACTACAGATTTTAATAGAAATTAGACGAAAGTTATTTTCTTTATTCCTTGTCTTAGTTTACTTGAGAATGGGTAAATAAGCCGAAACCGGTCGTAAAAAATACAAAACTTGATAGAAATTAGACAGAAGTTAACAACTTTATTCTATGTCTAGGTTTACTTGAGAATGGTTCAATAAGCCGAAACCGCTCCTAACAAATGAAAATCTTAGTAGAAATTAGGCAAAAGTTATTTTCTTTATCCTATATTTATTATGAATTTCTACAAAATGAATAGGTCATCAATCGAACAAGTAGTAATATTGATGTTTCAGATCACTTCTCGCAGTTTTTAACTGTGCAAGTAATAACCAATAAGCTAGACAAAATTGCTAAGGAAAGCCGGTATTACAGACGTTTATTGTCACCTGAAAATATAACAACTTTTAAAAATGCTCTAGAACATGAAAACTTGTTCAATGTCTACATTCATGACTGTCCTAATTTAAAATATGACACATTTTAATGAGCCTTTTTTATTACTTCGAAAACTGCTTTCAACTAAACAGTGTAATGAAAGAGGTACTTGGCCCAGAACTATCAGATCTAAAAAATAATGTCTCATTATATAACCCACTTGCTAGCCGTGATCACAGATTTGCAGAGATCAGTAAATATCTAAATAATGAACAAAAGAAACAACTAAATTTGGCATCGAAACAATTTTTCGATAGTATTCTAAACCAAAACGACATGGGAATTTTTCAACAAATTACAAAAAAACAATCAAAATGATTTGCTATGGCGGAGCGATTGCTAGTGAACGAAATTGTATTAGCCAACGAGTTCAATATGAACTTCACCAACGCACCTGTGGCTAACTTAGTTTATAACATGGACTTCGTGAATGAGAATGTACCTACCTCTGTACCCTAATACATTTTATATGTCTCCAATAGTAGAAAATGATCTCTCGGCTTGAAAAATTCAATATTCTTTGACACGGATGGATTTAGTAATAATTTTCTGAAACAAATTGGTCCCAGTATATGTAAACCTTCAACATTCTCAATCAACTTGTCAGCACAAAAGGGGACTTTTCCAGAAAAACTAAAATACGCGAGGATGTGTCCAATATACAAAATACGAGATCGGAGTGATCTGAATAACTATAGGTCAATAAGTATTATTTCTAGTATTTCAAAACTATTTGAGCTGATTATGAATAACCAGTCATGCGCTTTCTTTGACAAATATAATTTGCTTTCGTCATCGCAGCATGGTTTCATGAAAAAGAAAAGCCCATAGTCTGCTCTCTGTGAATTTCAGAGCTATGTAATGAAACACCTGGACAACAACAAATTCATGCTGGGCGTATTTCTGGACTTCTCACGCGCTTTCGATTGCTTCGATCATAAACTACTGATTTCTAAGTTATTGAGACATGCTGTCAGGGGTGTACCGCTGCACCTTCTACTGTATTTTCTAGGAAATCAAAAGCAAGCTGGGGAAATAAATCTTACTCGTATACCTTACACTTACCTCAAGGAGTTCCGCAAGGCTCGATCCTGAGACCATTTCTCTATGTAGTTTATGCAAATGAACTCATAAGATATCTCAATATGACTAACAACTCTAATATACATACGGTGACGATACTAATGTATTGGTAGCTCAGAACGAAAATACATCAAAGACTAATGCTGTGTTATTCACTCTGCGCGGGCACAATCTCAACTGCAAACTTTATGATGGTACCAACAGTGTAATAGAAATGTCAACATCAGTTAAAATGCTTGGTATAACTTTTGATGTAAACTTAATGCGGACTCCACATATTGACAATCTATGCACAAAACTGAGAAAATCTTACTACTTCTTAAGGTTTATGGCAAATCATTGTAGTGAAGACATGCTGCTGATCCTGTATCATGCTCATTTCCACTCTTACCTGAAATATGGCTTTTTAAACACCGAGGAAATTGCCCCTCTGTAAACAGAGTGTTCACTCTACAAAAATATGCCATACGAATATTGGCAAAACTAGGCTCGTAGAGTCTCGTGCAGAGATTTTTTTAAAAAATTAACATTTCAATAGTGGACCGGAACTATATCCTAGAAGCCTGTGTGCATGTGCATGTTTTTAA
>WOGR01007815.1:0-12176 GCA_015342045.1 Leptinotarsa lineolata | reverse complement strand
TTGAGCAGAGGCAAAGTATTACGGCGGTTTTTTGAACTTCGTGAAGTGATTGACATTTTCATGACTGAACAGCGTCGTCCTGTACCTAAACTTTCTGACAGTGCCTTTGTGTGGAAATTGGCGTTTCTTGTTGACATTACAGCCCATATTAACTTTCTGAACTCAAAACTTCAAGGTGAAAACTATTCTGTTTGTGACTTAAACTGGCATGTGAAAGCTTTTAGAACTAAACTCATACTTTTTGAAAAGCATCTTGCATCTTGTGAGAATTTAAGTTCATTAGCTACTGCTCCCTTTCCTAAAGATAACTGCTTAGGAATCATACGTAAGCTACGACAAGAGATTGGTGACCGTTTTGAAGATTTTAATCGTGCGTCAGAAGACTTTCAGTTGTTTCAAAACCCTTTTGAGTGTAACATAGACAAAGTGCCTACAGAAGTTCGAATTGAACTCATCGAGCTAACATCTGATGACTCTCTCAAAACCAATTTCCAGAAGTGCCACAGAAAAGATAACCTACTTTCATTTTACAGTTTTCTCCCAAAAAAAAACTATAAAAACATAGTAAACCGTGCTCGTGCTATGTGTTTTCTATTTGGATCTACCTACAAGTGTGAGCAGACTTTTTCAAAAATGAAGTTTGTTAAATCTAAATATAGATCGTCCTTGTCAGATGAACACTTGAAATCAATCCCAATGATCGGAACTACAAAGTTGGACCCTAAATGGGCTGAAATATTAAATGGCAAACAAATGCAATCCTCCCACTAAAAAGTATTTTTTTAAGCTTTCTTGTTGTTGTTACACACTTCCTTGTTGTAAACACATGTATTGTAAAGTACATTTTGTAGTAAATTAAAAAGATTTGGTTTTTCATCATCCCGTGTTTTTATTAGGTCTACTTGAATCAACTTTCCTTTTACAGAACAAATATTATTTTATAGCAAAAATAATTGTTTGTTTAGTAATAGATTTGTTTATCGCAGAGAATTTTTTTAAGCCAACAACAAAGTTATATAAGGAAACATAGAAACTTATGAAAACTAACGCAAGAAAATCTCAAAAACCACCACTGAGCTCACAATTATAAAAAATTTCTGGGTATACGGGGGGGGGCTCGACTTTCAGCCCTAAAATATTGCTGGCCCGCCTATCCTCCAAAAACTTACAATGTGGCTCTTGAGTAAAAAAGGGGTTGGAGCCCCCTGCAGTAGATTCATAAAAAGGGACAAATTTTTTGAAAGAATCTAATAATAACAACTTGACATTTCCACAAAATTCTCTTTTCACCCTCTATTAAAGTCGGTTCGTAATTCACACCTCCGTATTCAAATTTCCTGTCGAAATCCTCGTCAGCAGCGGAAAGAGGGCCACTCGTCCTCGCAAAAAGAGGATCCATTCGCTTCAAGTAACGGTTTCGCATCTGGCGCGTATAATTCAAAGGTTCGGATAGCAGATAATATTTCTTGCGGTCGCTTCCATATCTCTTGATGTGACAAAGTGCTGGCTCAGCTAAGTCCGAAGACTGGATTAGCCCCCTCTCGCGGTGTAATATGGCGTGTGATGAGAATAATAACAATAAGTCAATGGGCCGTTGGGTCCCTCGTTCTCGATTCGCTTTCCAGAATTCGCTCATGTCCTCAACTTATATTACACGGAGGATATTGGAAGTAAATCCGCAGATAAAGTTTGTTCTCAGCAGTGTGCGAAGAAACCGTCGATTTATTGGTTTGTTCGAGTTGAGAACAAATTCGAGAGCGATTGGAAGCTGATTTTCACTTGACAGCTATGATGAAAGTAAAAAAATTCAAATAAGAATCTCTATCTGAAATAAAAAATCAGTTTGACATAGCGATTACTTAACCCCGTTTCATTCTGTAAGAAGAAGAACTTCTGACTTGAGTTCATATTTGCTATGAATTCAAGAGAAAAAAGAAAAAATCGGAGATAATTTTGTATGTAGAAGTGTATTGCAAAGCGCTTTCGACTTTCGTCATCTTCAGTGCTCACTCGTCAGGTAGCAGGAAGTATCGAGAGGAAAAAACATAGTACATTTATAAAATTTGATTTATATAAAAGCTAATCAGCCTAAAAACCAATATTTGACTGAGCCACATGGTCTCTATCTCCAACTACTGCTCCGGGCCATAAACACCAAAAGTTTCAACCGCTACTGGATGAAACAGATAGTTGTTACCAAGATTTTGGTATTTTTTCCGTTTCAATTTCTCGCCAGACAATGCCGCAGTTCCAGCAGACTTCGAACTTCATACAACAGGTTAACCGTATTTCCATGGTATGAGAGACAGACCATCTGATCGTTCACACCATCATCTCGACTGGTACCTAGGGGTTCCAGAATTGCAGGAACATCCGCTGACACCATAGCCCGTTTTAATATGTCGTTCACCTGGTGATATCGATATGTACGCCCTGCACTTCTCCTGCAACTCAAACCATGCGTACCTTTCTCATCAACTGAACTGCCACAAACACAAGTGCTATTTGGAAAGATTCATCATCCAATAGTGTTCCAAGAGATGCAACAGGTAAAGCATTCAATCAGGCACCCGATTCCTTGATCGTTGCTGCTTTTAGACGAGCCTTATCATATACACTTGTAGATTTCTGAAGTTTATCATTTACAATGTTCAGAAGAGGTCGGTCCCATGCTCTTTGTATTTTATTTTTATCTGTAGGAGGAGCAATATTAGTTATTATTATTGCTCTGAAGTTCAACAATAGTATTTCATTTCGGAATCGGCTTTCAGTAGAGAGCAATAATATGTATTTTTTGAGATTCTCCATTTCAAACTGAAATTTTAGGGCTACATCAATGCATAACATGTTCAAGAATAAAATAATATATTTTAAAAGGGTTTTATTTTTGAAGGTAATTAAAGGAAGCTTATTTCCTTTCTTCCGAAGATTTCTACTTTTTTTTTATCAAGATAGAGTAGTAAACAGCCAAAAACTTTCTTTCTCAAAATAGTATACACATTTCCTTCCAAATTTTGAGAGACTACGGAAAGGTAAAGTAACACAAATCCATCACCTAAGATCACTTCATGCTAGTAGTGATAATTGGTACTTATACATTTTCCTCAGACTACTTCTGGGATTACGTATCGCAGTAATCAGTAAGCGAGAGTATTATCAATAAGTTACGCATTACCTCAACAAACCAGAAAAATAATTAATTACTCCAAACTGAATCCCACCATTTGCAAACTGTGTCAACCAAGACATTGAATGTTATGTTATTACAACAAAAAATTCACAAATGTTATGTAATATTTGATTCATATGAGTGAAACACTATAATAGGCAACATCTACAAATTAATTGGTATACACATCGACTCTTAGGTGGCAAAATTATTCAATACACTAACACCACGTTAATAATAACTAGAAGAGACCTTGAGTTAACTTAAATATTGCAGTAGCATAATTTATCTTTGATTAATGTTGAAAATGACTCAAATTCAAAAATCATTTTGAAGAGAATTTACATTACGTTTTTTTCCTAAAATACTGGTTTAAAATATATTAATTTTATTCCGGACTTTTGCGCACCCCTGTATATGAACCTCACATTTCAATCAATAGATTGAGAGGCAAGAAAATGACATCGCATAGATGTTTGTGTAAGCTGGGACAATGGATATGATCGACTAATTGTTTTACTGCCATTTTAATTGCTTCATAACCTCAGCAATATGGAAACAATTACTGAAGTTAACTACTAACACTTGAAATTATCTCGTCATCTCGTAATGTATTTTTTCCTAATCATTACTTAAAACTCAGGTCAGTGGATTGTTTTCATGTTTATTTTCCAACTGTAATATAAAACAGTAACTCTTTGAGACTTTTGTACTTAAAAACATAGATAAATAAAAACTAAATTACAGGAGTTCACACTACTCTATATTGACTCGTTTTTTGCTAACAGATTCTTAGCAATGGACATTCAATAACGAACACTTCAAGTTGTTCATTCAAATAAAAGCATAGTAGAAAAATATTCTTCTTTGTAAAAACAATTCAAATTTGTATATGCACTTGAATAACTTGAATAATAGTCACAAATCAAAGTACAAAATTGTTATGTGAGTAGTCAATACCTGAAAACTCGAGTGAAAGAACATACAAGAGATGGAAAAAATTTTGAACCCAATCTCAAAACTATAGATTTCGATTTCATACTCATCTACTCGAATATGTTTTCTCTGCCATATAATATAGACCTGCTCTAATCAATATATATAGGGGTCAAGTAGATTTCTCTTCTATTATATTGAATAAGTTGGATCTTTGCTGGTCCTACTGCCTTTTTCATTGTTCAAAAGAGAAAGAGAAATATTAATCGTTCTAATATTTTTTTATGAAAACTGTTTTACCATTCATCACAACTTCTCAAATGATTCAGATTTCTCCATCAACTCCTACTATTACAAAATATTTTGTTATCATGGCTTCATTATCGAAAAATAGGTGAAATTCAAATGCACTTATAGCAAAGTGAGACGAACGACTTGAATGTTGTTGACTGTAATATTCGATCCCAGTTAAGGAGATCGTAAAAAACTGACCTTGTCAAAAATGTTCCGTCAAACATCTATGCGACCTTGAGTGGTTACGGAGATTGATATTTATCGAATCACCAACGCGGTTCTTGTATTTTTTGCTGTGATATATATCACACTCTAGTCAACCTTGAGAGGACATCGTGATGAATTTCACTTTTTGGAATAATAGCTACACAATGACAATATGGAACTGTAGGTATAGAAATATCATAGTTTGATTTTCAATTGAATATTTATTTCGTGATTATGAAAACATTGTAACACGTATGAATAAAGAATTCACTGCTGCATTTATAACTTTTACAATATGGGAAAATTATTGATTGAATTCAATTTGTGTGTTGCATACATCCGTGCAGTACTTTGCGAAAATACGTTTTTTCTGAATAAAAGAGTATATTCATAGAATTCAGCGTCCATGCGATTTGGAACTTTATAATAATGATAATAATTGTTTTTATTGTTTAAATCACAACAATAACAAAGTATAGATCTAATTGTTATTGGTAAATTCAGAAATATCGAGAAGAGAACAATAGTTTTTCTACACAAAATTCATCTCTACACCAAATTCATACCAATTTTTCTATGTAAAATTCAATAACTCATTTCATAGTTACTATCGTAGACTAGGACATATTTCTGGAAAGTCTAATGTTGAAAATATAAGTAATTTGGAGAACAAATTCTGATTGAACTTCCTCATACATGGGTAGATCGGATTTTTTATTTCGTCTATTGCTAAGTTGTTGAGCTGATATTTTTTTGAATCTTTTTATACAATCATTCTCTGCTAGCAACAAAATAATCACCATTATCATTATTATGAAAAATGAGAAATTGAACTTTTTATGTTTTCTACCACTTTTATTTGCAACTAACGTTACTGAAGTTTCATCCTATAAGGACATTTTCAAACTCATACATTGAACTTATATATTGCTGCACAGAGCTTCTCGTACAATTTTGTTGTCCAGCGCATTCTTGCTACCTTTATCTGCTAACTATCTAGCTAGGGAAATTAAAATAATTACACAGATAGGACATAATAATGGCTTCAACGCGGACACAATCCAGTAGTTAGTTAGAACACAAAGCCGTAAATTCACTTACAGATTAATATACCCCCAGATCAAACAATGAGAAATCAAGAAATTTTTAACTCTAATATATTTTGATAAAAAAACAGAGAAGATTGCGGGTTTTTTCAGAAAAAACAACGTGGAAGTGGCATTCAGACCACATGCCAGGTTATCTAATTTCTTATTCAATGCCAAAGATAAAGTGGACAAAATGGATAAATCTTTAATAAGTATGGTGTGCCACGAGGAAGTGTTTTAGGTCCCGTTTTATTCTTGTTGTATGTAAATGATTTGGGTTCTGTTTTGACGAAATGTAAATTTGTTCTTTTCGCTGATTATACCTTGATATACTTCAATAGTAGTGATTTCGTTGATTTATGAACACATTAAATTATGAAATAGATCAACTTTTTTATAAATTTGAAATCAATGAACTGGAAGTAAATGAAATTGAAAGTGAATATATGTCTATTGGCAATAATATACTGTATCAAAAATTTCTAAGTTTGAACTTAGATATCAAAATAACTGATCAGTGAATAGAGCGGGTTCACGGAACGAAATATTTGGGATTCGTAATTGGAACCCAACTGAAATTTGATAAACATATAGACTATATTTTGAAAAAATAGTTGAAAAAATTGGATTCATGAGACGTATTATAGCTTTATCATTATCTCAATCTAGCCGAATAACAGTGTATAATACTATAATATTGCCTCATTTCAACTATTGCAGTTCTATAATTTACACGAACACATCTAATTATGACAGACTGTAAATTCTACAAAATAAAGTAATGCGTATTATCCTTGGTTGCAACTGGTACACGACTATAAAATCGATGTTAGATGTCCTTAACTGGCTTAATTAGAAACAAAATCATTATATTCAAACAATGATTTTCATTTCCAAAATTAATACGCAACTTTTCAGGGGCTTTGATTCTCCTATCAGATAATGGTTTATCAAATGCTATCACACATTTTGTTTCATTACATTGTATTTTTTATATTTGACACTTGGTGCTGTAAACCAATTACTGAATTTGATAAGATTCTCAATGAGGTATCACTTGACTATGATCGTTAGTAGAATTTTAGATAATGAATTTTTCTTATCTGAATGGTTGAGGAGCCGGTTATCAAAATAGACATAGTAGGATTCTCTTTCGGATTGAAAATTAATGTTTTTTCATTATCATTTCTTCTACATGTTGAGTTTGTCTCACACTGTAGAAATATTCGAATCTTATTCCATGAATTCTCAACTGAACAAATTTTACCGTAGCAGCAAATCTCATTTTTTCCATAAATATAAAATATATGCATATGTCAGGCTATTGCAATGATAGTGACGTGGTGATTGTCGCCGTTTGCGAACGTGCGACGTGAAAATGTCAAGGCCCGTTGCCACTGATTCGAGAGCTCCGGTTCGAGCCAGTGAAAGTAACTATATAATCGAAATTAACAACAGACTCCGTTGAGGTGCGTAACTGCAAGATTATGAACAAATTCATCCCAATAATTCAATCAATAGATTGTAAATCAAAGCATGGGTCCAGAAAACTACTAAAATATTGTAAAACTTTCATTTCGATATGTTGTATTCCCATCTGTTTATTCCCATTGAGTTTCATCATAAGGATATTCAGAGATTCATGTTATCAATCATCTCTACACACTCCTTTTCCACCCCTCTGACAACCTGCTATCCAACCCTTGAATCTATGCGATCAGGATACCTTGAGAGGTATTTCCTTTTGGCGCTATCTAACTTTCAAAATTTGATTCAGTGGATATCGAAAAAATAAACGTTTCAAATCTATCAAAAACGAATGGCTCTCTATACTTTACTCTCAAGATGAAATTTGTATTGTTCAGTAATCACAGTGTTTCATCAAGAGTTTCATGGAGCCTAAAGATACATGAGGTGGTTTGTGTCGAGTCGGTCACAGTCGACCACCGCTCTAATCAAAACACATCACTACGTAAAGCCACTTCTATTTATCTGAACACATTCTCATTATTGCCACTTGAAATACGTATCGACAAAAATTGTCGACAAATATGATTTTCTACCGCCTTTTCTGAAATACATATCCCAGATAAATAGAGGTAAAGACATCTCAATGGAAAAATTTTCAAAGTCTATTTGTCATAGCCCATGAATGCCAAACTTTCCTTATAAAAGATAAAAGTTTAGCAGCACATGTACCCAATCCAAGTAGGAACGATGGACTACTTGGTCCAACCTGGCGTCAGGAAAGGATGGGTATACATTTTGAGGCCTCCTGGGTAACTTGCTTTTTGGGTCACTGATCACGATTTTTCGTTACCAGGCCAAAACTAGTTCATTGAGTTTTTTGTACAGGGTGTTTTGAGTGTGAATAATAATATTCAAGGGGTTCCTGTCCTCGAAACTTTTAGGGTTGGTATAAAATATAGTAGAATTTCAACAGCTACGTTAGTACATCACGATTTTTTTTCTGTTAATTAGATAGTGTTATTATAAGGTTTTAGAATCGATTCATACAATTTTCTTATAACTGAGTTAGTACGTTAGTGTTGCTCATTCTTAGTTTCTTTTTCAGTGAGGTAGTCCGGATTCAATAGCTATGGTCTGGTATGATTTGAGTGGGTGCTGAAGTTGCAGCACCTGTGGAATGCTGTTTTTGCAGAAGTGGTGGGGAGTTGTTGTGGGTGAAAGTTCAGGTTCCAAGAAAAGGAGAAAGCAAACACACTGGAAAAAACTATCGAATGAGATAATGTTGACACAACGGTGAAATATAGAGGCAATGACTTATACTCTTGATGAAGTGCCGCATATCGGAGAAGATGTTGAAAGAGTCAAAAAGTGACAAACTTCGTGTGGAAAAAACGACGAGATAAGGATAACATCCATAAAAAGTAATCTGAACGGAAATGGCAGAAACATTGTAAAAAACTGCCGAATTTCCGAACGATCAGAATCGATTGGATAGCAGGTAGAATAAAGAAGAGACTAACATTAGATGATGTCACGAATGCCTAAAATTTGTGCATAGGATGGTAAGAGTATGAAAAAAAAATTAACTGAATATGCCTAATGTGTTGTGAAGATTGTCGTTCAGTAGGTGGACCACTCACCATTGTTAAACTTTTTTGCATAATACCAAGCAGTTGATTTTTATTCAAAACTCATTTGGCTTCCGAGAACTGGGAGTGTAATTTACAAATTCTACCTGTGATCACTTTCAATAATAACCACTTGAGTAAGGTACCGATTACACACTGTAGCCCAGAGTGTTTTAATAATTTCTACCAAGAAAGCTATTGTGTTAGCAAAATGCGTCTAGAAATTGAAATATTTGTGAAACTTATGTAATTATTATCATTGATAGTATTATTAAATTTCATCGAGTAACAAGACAGTCCATTCATGATACTTAGTTAACCCTGTGAGTGGTTTTCAATTGTTGGTAATACATGATATTATTATCATTATTATTATTATTATTATTATGTTTCATGCTGAGTGGAAACATTACGTTATAGCTTTGAGAAAATAATGTATCATATACATGCCATACAATAGTGTTTCTATTACGTATAACGTCTGGTGGAATAGTAAGTGACGCTGAACTCTATGCTTTGATAGTGAGTAACGAATTTGAGTAACACTTTATGCAAACATTTTTAATAAACAATTCACGAAATCACGTCAAAATAGCACCAACGAAGCTTCTTCAGGTGTTGTTAAGTATTGAATATCGCTAATTTATCATGAACCACGTGAAAGAATCTGAATCTGTTAATTCTTTTTGAGAAGCAAAATAATAATATTTGCAGGTAAGATAATGCTACAGTAGAACTGAGAATAACAAGGTATATTGGTCCTGTTAGTTCAGGAAAGAATTGATTTCATTTGTAGGGAATATGAGGTATTGATCCAAAGCGGGTCAATGTAATTTATTCCAGAGTTTCCTCCAAGTTTGGAAATATATTGTATGTTAAACAACAAAAACAATATAGATTTTGTTTCTGATTAGGCTAATGAGATATTTTGAATGATAAAACGGAATTTCATCAACACATTGAGTTAAGCAACAGCTAAATATACACAGTAAAATATACAGTAAAAAACTTTTGGTTTATCACTCCTCTTCTATTAGTAGTAATAGTAGTGGATGAAGAAAACGAAATTATTTTTTTCATTCAATTTATTTTGTTATTGAGCGTTTTCTATGACCAATATTTGTTTCAGTTTCCATATGAATGTTTGATGTACAAAGTGGTTCAAACTGAAAAATTGAGTTTTTTATACCATCTTCCCTAGTTTTTCTGAATCCTCATAGTTCAAATATGGAAAATATGATTCATGAAATTTTCAAAGCATTTATCTTGCATTGAAAGAAATTATTGATGATAATAAAATTAATAACAACATGAATATTATCGAACAATGGGGAAAAAATTCGATTCAATTTTTTTCCAGACGATTTAGTGCTTCGGATTTCATCATTATGATACCTCTTTCCTCATCAGATTTTATTCTACTGTTCCATCATATTTATAAATCAGCGATCATTTTATTTTTTTCTCACCAGCACCCACATATAGGAAACTGAGTCCAGGCCACACAAAAATGGAGATTGAAGAGAGCAGACTGGAATCTCTTCGCAGGTATTATTGATATGAAATGGAATTAATACCAAATGGGAAACAGTGTTTATGAGTGCATTGAAGTATTCACTAGAGTCATAGTCAATGTTGCAGAACAGGTAGTCGAAAACACAAGGCAAGTATAAAACCATATCGTACTCCCCTGTTGAAACCACAAAGTTTGTGACCAAGCAATGAAGACCTTCAGACATGCCTTCAATGGACTAACTATAAAGGCATAATACATTCATATTCAAAAACTTGCAGGCAAAATCAAGATGGACAATATGGAGAACGTAGTCATTGAGAACTCTGAAAATGAAGGTTATCCACTATATGCTCTCATAACTTTCCGAAAGCTCCTAGAGGTACTAATTTCATTTCAAAGACACGATAATATCTCTTTCACTTTTCTATAAAATTCATTGGACAATGCCAGACATCTATTGAAAATATTCAATCAAATTGGGATAGAAAATGTTTTCCCCTTAGACTTAGCTTGGAGTAACCATAATAAACACCGATAAACACGGAAAACCAAAATTATACTCCCTTTCTTATATGTGCAAGCTAAAAGAAAAAATGGGCGATTGACCTGATTCTCAGAAAAAAAACAAACTAGGTACTCACCCCAAAACAAAGCGGCCTCAGAAAATACAGATCAACATCCAATAATCCTGTGAATTTAAAATCAGTCATTAACGAAAGTTTTGCAAACAAGCAGGAAACCATAGATATGCTGGGGTTATACTGTAAAAAAATTGAATACATGGGGTATCAGTGATAACTCACTGAGCTTTGAAATAAACATCCTGCGAAGAAGATATTCTAGAGTCAGAATCAATAAAACAAGTTCCGTTAGAAAACTATAGAAAAACGATACACCGTAAGGTTTTGTTTTGAGTGTCACTCTGTTTCTATGGGCGAAAAATGATGCTGTGAAGAATATTGTTTGTCCGGTGGAAGCTAGTCTTTACGACTCAATAGTATTTGCACGAGGCAGAATTCCATCCACAATCGAAAGCAATCTTCAAAAGGTAGTACATTCAATCGAACGCTGGTTGGAATATACTGGTTTTAAGATGTCTTCAAAAAAATCAAGTGTATACTTTTTTCCCAGAAAAATATACCTTTTCATCCATCGTCGAAGTCACACGACAATGATATTCAAACAATAGAGCAAATACGATATTCAGGAATGATTGTGGATGAGGAACTGGGCTGGAATATTCATTTTTAGAATCTGAAAATATCATGTCAAAGTTAGATTGAACATGTAACAAATATTTTCCAATAACAGATGAGAATCCGATAGCAAACAAATTTGTCATTGATGAGCTTACCCAGAAAGCCCTAATTCAAACTAAGCTCCCTACGAGGGTTACAACGCATATACTTAGACAGATCAATCAATGAAGATATCCACAAAATGAAAGTAAATTTCGACGGAAATAAAGTTGATGTGGGTTCTATTATACGTTGGCATCTCGATTAATGAAAGAGTCGCACGACATACAATAAACAAACCAAATCTCCTAGAAGATGGAATATCTTCTGGTGGCTGAAAGCCTTCATGAGAACCACAATTGAAAATTTTTGGTCATCTGAATGGCAAAGCTCTGGATCAAAATCAAGATAAATCAAACCTGACATGAAATCATGGAAAAATAGAAAAATATTCCCCAACAACGGAAACATCAGAAATTGATGACGCACTTGTGCACTGTTCATACAAGTTACACCCATATATACATATATACTGATGCATACTGCACCATACTGATGATGGGCCAAAAGCCCGAAACACGTGTCTATGGTGGTTTGCCACTTTCTTGAGTGCTGTCCAATTATTATATA
>WOGR01007814.1:0-12178 GCA_015342045.1 Leptinotarsa lineolata | reverse complement strand
GGGCCGTACATCTTCAAAGGCGACAATGGCCGGAACGTTACTGTGAATGGCAAGCGCTACCGTGTGATGATTGACCACATGCGGCACGGCACGCGAAACAATGGCCTAATTAAGAACCACCTTCGGTGAACAGTTTATCTCAGGTTTGGGGCCTGTCAATTGGCCGCCTAGATCGTGTGATTAACGCCTTTGGATTATTTCATGTGGGGTCATGTTAAGGCTCATGTCTGCAGGAATAAATGAACCAGCAACGACTGACGCTCTGGAAACCAATATTGAAGCATTTATACGTGAAATACCGGTCGATATGTTAGAAAGAGTGTACCAAAATGGGACCTTGCGCATGGGCCATCTGAAGCGGAGCTGCGGACAACATTTGCATGAAATCATCTTCAAACATTAAATTATATTGATCGTTGTATCGATTCCAATAAAAATTTCATCAATTTTTTCAAATTGTTTGTGTTTATTTGAAAATCAAATCTTATACCTCTTAAAAAATCATCCGTTACATGAATTGAATGCTTTGATAACGTTCTTCAGATGAATTGTTTTACGGATTTCAATTTATAAATTTGACAAACTAAGAAAAAACAAGCAGTACAGGATAAACCTCGAGGCGGTCTTAGAGCGGTGCCTGTGCGAAAGTAGTGATTCACATTGGATTTGAATCGCTGGAGATTAAATCCATTGGGAAAATCGTTCTCAGGAATTCCATTCCACATGAACGCAGTTCTCCAAATGAAAGAGCTTTCAAACAGTGAAGTTCGAGGTGTCCTGAGTTGAATGAACCTCAAAACGATGAGCAGCCACAGCCCGTCGCGTTTTCGCTCTTGGTGGCATCAAAGGTGCCAAGTCCGTGGAACACTTCCCGTGAAAGTATCTATAAAAGAGACATATCTCCAACATTTCTTCGATGTTCTAGACTATCAAGGTTGCAAGTGATGTTTGCGTCTCCAATCAGGCGGATGGCTGGATAACAATACTCCAAAGAAGGTCCGATGTGAGCTTTATAAAGCATCAAAAGTTGCTGAGGTGTTTACAGTTTTCTGGTTCGGAAAAGTGTTCCAAACTTTTGAGAAGCAGCCTTTGCAATCCCAGCAACATGATTGTGCTAAGACATATTTTAACCCCCAACAAACTTATCGAAGCAGAAAGCGGAATTGTCTGTCCTGACATTATTACACCCGGTTCAGAGACATTCATCTTTTTGGAGAAAACCGATGCCTGGGTTTTCGTGGCACTGAATTGAACCTGGTTACATTCACCCCAATTCTGGATCCTCATTAAGATATGCTGCCGGTAAAGATGTGAATTCGCAGCTGATATCCTGGTATCCAAATGGAATGACGAGACAAGTGTGTCGGCAAAGCAATATATTGGATTCTTGGTTTTTTCCATAAATCGTTGATATACAATAAAAAGAGGGTTGGAGACAATATGGATCGTTGGGAACACCAGCGTTGATGATAAAAGTATTCGAGAGATGGTTAAAAACTTATTGGATTTTGTTTATTTATTTATTTATTTATTGAATACATCCAGCAGGCCTCTCAGAAGCCCATTTACAGGTTTATACAATTAGATTTATAATTAATTATACATATAGTAAGATCAATTTTGAATGAAACGGGGAATCTCTTTTTTGAATTGTTTGAACGTTAGAAAAAATATATCTACACTAGGAAGATTATTAACACTTCTAGATATAATAGTTATGGGAGAATGAAATTGATGCAGTACATTGAAGACCGGGATATAAAATGTGCTACAGAATCTAGATGAAATACGCGGTACACTGAATAGCATTTGAGACAATAGAGGCGAGCATTCTATTTGTTCTTGTATTATTTTATATGCAAAATACATATCTCGACTTTGCCTGAATTTTTTCAGAGATATCATTTGGAACTCGTCCAACAATGAGTCATAGCTATAACCTCTCTCGGGATGAGGACCATGATTTTTGAAATATGCATATTTTAAAAAAATGTTTTGAACATTTTGCAAACTAGATATATGTATATCATATGGGGCGGATTCCAAACGACACTGCAGTACTCTAATTTTGATAGGTGTTGAGTAAATGGTTTTCAAAGAATCAAAGGTCTTAAATTCCTTGCAGTTGCATATCAAGAAACCCAAACTTCTCATTGAAATTGATATCATATTCAAAAAATGATTGGAAAATGTGAGTTTTTGATCATAGAAAACCCCCAGATCCTTTGATTCCATGATTCGCGTTGAACTTTCACCATATAGTACATAGTTGAATGTCAATGTCATTATTTTACATTTATTTCCGTTTAAGTACAATGTATTAACGAATACACCAATCAGCCAAACTCTATTAATCCTCCTCTATTAATCCTCCTGTGAAAGAGTCTGCTTCATCTTGGATTTTCATATCATCTACAAATAGCAATTTATGAGAAGTGATGTCATGAGCTATGTCATTTATAAATAGTATGAATAATAACGGTCCAAGATTAGCCCCTGGTGGGACATCCGAACTCGCTACAAAGCAGGAGGATTTTATACCATCACATCCAACATGGATGATATGTCAAAATTTGACAGCAGCTGTTGATGTGATACTCGATCAAACGCCTTGCTGAAGTCCGTGTAGATGACGTCAACTTGACGCTTATTATCAAGTACCTCAGAGACAAATTGAGTGACAACAGAGAGATTAGTTGCAGTACCGAGGGCCTTGATAAAGCCATGCTGAAAAATTGACAATGAATAACGGACATGGTTATAAATCATGTCTGATAGTATAATTTACAGAATTTTGGAAAAAAAACTGGAATGGTCAAGGTAATTGAAGTGTTATCCTCACTCAATCATTTCCTATTTGAAATATCAGGGGATGTTTCCAGAAACATTTAGATTAATGAGTAATGACGCATTATAATTGAAAACCAGCCCACGCTTGACGATAAAAAGTTAAATAATACATTCTTATTTAAAAAAAAAACGGTATGATCGAATCCTTATAACTGCACTTGCCGTGTTAAATTATATCCACCTTATGTGGATAATCATTATTCGTTTAATATGCATGTCCAATCATACCCATTGATAGCACTGTATTTGGTAAAGGTCGATATTAATCAACATAAAATAAAAAAATATCGATTCATTGATGGTATTGATGCCTTGGCCTAAATATGAAACTTGAATTATGCACCGAATTAGAAAAAGAAGTACAATCAAGAATTAATTAATTGAGAAACTGGTGCCCCTATTTTTGGTCTATCGTAGTGTCGTTTAATGAGACATTGACTATTGACAGTAAATTGTAATTTACTAAATATTACTTTTTGAATCTATATTAAAAAATATCTACTATAGCAATTTACTATTCAAGTAACAGTATTCGATATTGAGAAGATTATGCTAAGATCTCCGTTAAGGTAAATCATGGTCTCAGCAATCACTTCTCATGATAATTCAGCAGCGGGAGTACCACAAGGTTCCAATTTAGGACCTTTACTTTTTTCGATTTTTATTAATGACCGTCCTCAATAATAACGTTCGGAATATTTTAAAATGTTTGAAAAAGTATGTAATGTGAACGATCATCTCAAACTTCAAAATGGCATTGATAACCAACTAAAATAGATGACAATAATAATAACTCCATACATAAAGCAAAAGTTCGAATTTGTTTGATATAACTCGACCTTGTCCTAATTGAAAAATAAACGTATTCACAACCTATATACAAGACATTCTGTCTGCTCAACACGAATCATTAACTTCAGAGGATGAAATAAATGTTCTATTGTTAGAAATATCGTCAAGGTGGGCGACTCTTTAGTCATTCAGTATCGTCATTCGCTAAGACATATACTTTTACAGATGAGTATGCTGGTGAGCTCAGAAATAAATACGATATAACGATTATCTGTGAACGCATGCTGGTAGATATTTCTTCATACAACAAAGTAATAGTAATAATTTAAAAATTTTACTGAAACATCCTCGTAAGTTATAATCGCTTCATTAAACTTGTTGAAGTGGATATATATTATGTTTTAGTTTTTCAGAAAGCTGATAATTGAACTCAATTTTTCATCATCAGCAGCATTGTAAAAAATAATTCACAGCGTTTTGATACTGATAAACTTATTTCATAACAGTGATGCTTCACAACAACTAAAAATTTTCACCAGAATCAGTTGTGAGCAAAATGTTGTTACACATATTCATTTCGAATTCCATCCATTGAATTTTATCGAGATTAATTCAAAGTCCTTATTTGTTTTTTTTTAAATTTCATGGATTTCAACATACCAGTAGGAGATATACTTTTGTACCTCTAGTTTCCATTAAAACTAGCAATTGTATATATGTAATATGAAAGTATAGGTAAAGAAGGAAAGAGATCTAAGGATAGGTCCTTGAAAAATATCTCAAGAAATGTTAAAATTTCATAGAAATATTTATTTACCTGAGCACCGTTTAGATGCTTCATTATTCAAATCCAACATTCTTTGAAACAATAATTTAGGATGGTAAAAACCATTTATTCATTAGTTTTATCAATTAAAGATTGACTTCAGACTCACCGAAAAATATTTTTTTATCTTTTTTTTTTAACAAATCATGGTAAAATTACCAAATAGTAATAATACTGTGAGCTGAGGATTAACGATGTCTCAACTTTTAACGTGCGATTCCTAGCACAATTACAGTGTATTGTTTAAAATTTGAAATGGCAATGAATTGAAGAGCCTTCCACCAAGGCGAACTAGTGCGTGGGTTGATTTTTTGAATTATCAAAACTAGTTCCATTTTCTTGAATCTAATATATAGAATAAGCTTAACGTTGGACTTGGAAAATATAACTATAAAATGGAATATATTACGAAAAGCTAATGAGCACAAATACAATACATTGGAACCAGACAAGTTACAAAGATAAGTTACAAATTAACTATAAATGCTGTCATTCTACAGTAGAATAAGAGAGAAAAGCCAAATATAATGTTCTCAGGTGTGTTATTGAGAGTATATTTGCCAGATATTTGATAAACGTTCGTAATCTAATCATCCTGTCTCGAATACGAATCTATATATACTCCCAAATATTTTACTTTTTTCTGGAATTGATTTGGAAACCCTCTACAGTTATTGGAATATTTTAGAATTCTAGTGAGTGTGAACTATAGAATGTAAATGAAAGAAATTATTTTTTTCTCTCAAGTATTGGCAAATTCATGTAACCCTCTTGCACTACATCCCACGAGTTACTAGCATATAGCACATCCTACGAGTTACTTGCATATAGCATCACAGTGTCGTCAGCAAACTTCATTCAGTATACAGTGTTGGAAGAACTGGTCCCAGAACAAGTCCCTGTGATTAGGGAAATTTAACTTTCATCTTTTCGCATTTCCTATTCTTACACGCTGTTTTCTGGTCTCCAAAAATTTATAAGTGACATACATCAGGAAATACACGACTTCCAAAAGAGAGTTTAAGACAATGGACAGACCTGATCCCTTCTGCAATGAATAAAATAGGCAGCAAGAAGCTGCAGGAAACGAGTTGTTTCATTGGAGAGGATTTTTCTACCCCAGGTATTCAACAGGTATACGCCTTTCACGGCTGCTTAGCTTCTTCTTAATACTTGTAGTTCCTATAGCTTGAATATCGAAACAGTGTCTTGAAAAAGATTGATAGCTTTCATGAAAAGTATATATACTCTGTCCAACCAAGCAACGGAGTGCTCCAAAACATTATCGTGCATAGACCACGTGATCTTCCAGACAAGGCGACTTGTACAGAGTCGCACTAAGGAACGACCGATTTTTTTAACAATATGCGGCTGGGTATAGGAAATTTTTTTAGGTGGAGTGAGGGGACATAAATTAGCAGTTTCTTAGGCCGTATCAGTACTTGACATTTTAAACTTTAAAATACCTTATATGTACACACCATAGGCGTTGAAATATAACTAACCACTCCGACCCTGTAACAGTGAATTTCGTCATCCGATTGCAGTCAAATTTGATTGGCGAGCGTAAGGAGGCTTGTTTATTTTATCCAATAGATGCAAATTGTGGGGATCATGATTTGATCACGCATCCATCATTGTTTGGGTTGCTTTTTTATTGGATGGATATAGTTTGAAATATGAAATGCTGTGTATCTTTTTGGTGATGGTTAACGTAAATTTTGGATTCCGTATGATTCACGAGCATTACAATCTAATGGACTCACCAGCGTGTTTCCCAATTCAAGAATTACTCGTAATAAAGCAGCTCATTGGCAGGAACACACACATTCAAATAATCCCAAAGTACCACAGTATTCTCAGACTCGTTATTCAACCTCATTTTCGTCATCATTTACATTCTTCTTTGTTTCACCTTTGATATATGGTCGGTCAGGAACAATGGCACAGTTGGGCTCAGCAAACTGTTCCGAAGGACGGGAGGAGAGAGGAAATCGTGTTTCATGTTTCGAGTACAACGGAATGACTCACGCGGCATCGATGAAACAACTGAAAAGCGTCAACAGCGCTGGATTGATTTAGTCGCGTCAATTTGTTTAAAATCTGTCTATCTGTTTAAAATCTGTTTTTTCCGGTTGTTTTTTTTATAATTTTAAATTTTTTATATTGTTTGAATTAAGGAACCACAGAAAGGGAAAGAATTCATTCATATTGCCTAAATAGTGTGTATTACGTAGAAGAAAATCCATATAGTATTTTTTAGATTTTTTCAAATAGTAGAATATTTCATAACAGACATTCACAAAAATGACACAATTAGGTTCAATGAAATTCAATTAAAAATTATTCATACATCTATTACCCAAAAAGTTTTTCCTTGTTTACGCATAGTACATAATAGCCAGCAACATTTTTTTTATTTCCTGAACAAGGGAAGGGGTTTCAGCGTATTATTTTTCACACTAAGGGGTTCAGAGAAATTGCAGTATATTTAAAGTTCATTTAATGTTTCCATGAAAACTTTGGTTTGTTCCTGATACTCAGAACAGTTAAAAAATATATGATTAACATCACATATTACGTTACATGTATCACACTTCATTTTTTGTGCCATAGTTCCGCTGGGATTTTTGTTACTAAATAGGTATACTGTGTAGCAGAGTTTTTACAATACTCATCCCATGCTGTTGTCCAATTTTGCTTGAAAATAATTTTTGAAAATTTTAAACATTCTTCAGCGCCCTTTTTATTTTCAATGACTGTCCTGTCCGATGCCTGCCTTTGCCAGTTGTAGCCTGCTAATAAGAAGTTTCAATTCCAGAATATGCGGTCTGAGTTAATGTGTAGGTATATTGATAGGCTGTGATATTTTGGATAGTATAGACAGTGAGTCAGATAATATTACTATTTTTTAATAGATTGTTGTTCTATATATTCTCGAGTGCTTTGGTAATAGCAATTGCTTCTGCTGAAAATATGGAAGTGTCGGTTCAGTTTGAATATCCCACTCACTTCGCAATAGGAATATCATATGCACAACCAGTCTGTATATGCATGTGTACTCAGGAAATTTATTTATGTAACTCTTCAGGATACATTTGTTTGAACTTGGTCATCACTATATATTGGGGTTTCAATAGTGAATAATTTTAGGGTATATTGAAAGTCTTCTATATCATTTATGCTACCTTTATTCGGATTCTCCATTATATTATGCAGAACATGGAGGCGGGGAAGATTTTTTCTCCAAATATTTTTTGTTTGTCACACATGTTCAATTGAGCTATTTTTATATGATACCAGGGTTTTTGATTTCCGATTTAATGATGAATTTTTCTGCCAAAAATTGTCTCCTTAATACAGGTGGTGGTTCCAACGTAACGGTTCGACGAGTTTTGAACACACGGTACCTCTACAGAGTCTTAGGCAGAGTTTTGAACAATGCCCAATTTTTTAAGAGTTGATTAGCTAGCTGATAAATGCATTCGTAGCTGGCAATGCTTTCATTTTCCTGTGATACGTATCTTATTGATTCATCTGATCGGAGGCACTCAATGTGTATACTATATTGCTCAGACTCTGGAGAAGCTCCAATTTTTTTGTGTCAACGACATCGGCCGGCTTGGTCATAGTTTCGTATTCTGGATATGCAATGTTGGTAACTTCTCGAGCCACCTAGGAAGCATTCAGATGGAATATTAACAACTCCCTGAGCCACCTAGGAAGCATCATGGCTATTCGCAGTCTGTCAGCCATGTAACGTTGCACAATCATCCCCTTGGATTAATTCATTCTCAAGAAAAATATTGAGTCGAAAAAAGGATCGAACTCAAGAACTTTCGATCGTCAGCTCCAATTACTAGAAGACCTTTATAAGTTCCAGCTATGCACTTGGATACCTTTCTGAACTGAAGTTTGAAACTTGCCTTTTGACGAGTCTACCAGCAACTCATCATTGTCAACCATTACTGAAGATGCCCATCGTAGTTATGAGCGAAACTTTTGGAGTTGATTTTTTCATGGGAACACGGCTACCCAGCCAAGATAACCAAAGTTCGAAATACCTACTTTCTATTCCCCTTTTCTCAGTACATCTTTTAAATTGATCTTCTTTTTTATTGCTTCCGAATTACTGAACTTTGTTGATCCCAAAGTTTTCTCCACCGAAACCTATTGTACGAATTACAATGAACTACTTCATATGATAGATAGGTAGTATATTTGACAAAGTATGTGTATAAAATATTTGTAGCAAGTTTAAGAAATGGTTCAACATTTCAAATTCAATTAGTAAGTTTCAAATATGAAATGATCGAAAACAATAACAATACAATATATGTAACTAAGAACAAGAGACCCTTTTCGTGTACTGGAAAAGATAGAAAATGGTTCACAATAGAACATGCAACTCAGACTAGTTCTTGTCTGTTTGGTGGAATTCAAGTTTGTTTTCGAAGCTAAAACAAGTTTTATGTTGGTGTTTTTGAAAACGAAACCCAGTTGCAAACGAGTCCGTTTGGTGGAGATCCGACTTTACACGCAATTTCTTTTGAAAGCTAAATACAGGTATTACCATGAAACTAGCCATATACCTACTCATCTATACAGTAAAAGCATTCATCAATGAGATTTTTTATGTAATTCTAAAACGTGTATGAGAGAAGTTCTTGGCCACAGTTGGCTATATATTGTATAGATTGACATTTAGAGAATTCTCAGAAGATTTCTGTAGATTGAACTTACTGATGTAACATCAGGCATTGCATTATTAATGAAATTTGGTGAAAGTTTTTCCATGAGGGTGAATTTTTCAAAATATTTTTAGTCAACTGGCTGTGTCAGACAACTACTAAGAGAATATTTCTAATTTTATCTCCTTATTGGATGACTGAGTGTAGGATTTTTCTTTGATGAAGTTCAAATAACCAGTACCTATAGAAGTCAGCTTGGATTTCTTTCAGTGTCATTCAGTTTTAGGTTAATTTCCAGTACCAAAGTGGACTGTATTCACTTCGTTTCCAAATAAAAAAAAGATTCGAATCACTGTCCTTTCCAAAGAATATATAAATTTCCAAATTCCAATGACTTTTGTGCAATAACATGATGATAACAATATATGATAGAAAGTAAATACGTAGTATCAAAACAAAAATCACCATTATTCGAAATGTTATTGAGGACTTCCAAGGAAAAAACTTCACTGACGCGACTAATTGAAAAGCACGGACAGCAGCAACAGATTGAATGACTTGTAGGCTGGACAGCGAGCGTGTAACACTTTAAAAATTCGATTATATGAGAGTTGCCACTCGAACTAGTTTCAAGTGACCGCGAACAGGTGTGTCTTTGTCAGCATTTGCTTTTTTTTAACCGTCGACGAGATCAGCGATCCCAAACTTGTTTATTCCTTTTTGACTTCATTACCTAACAAACAGGGTTTCTGGAATAATCAGTAATTTCATCATAGGGAATAAAAAAATGGGTAATTCCTAAAGTGGATACTGTGGACAGTTTTTAATCACCTCAAAGCATTGACTACGCTCAGGTCAGTGGCACATTGACAATTTTATTCTATCAACATAGTAATGTTTAATAAAATTGCGAGAATTTCTGTTTACTCCTGGATGAACAGGGCCGTACTTGCCCCTCTGATCTAGTTTGTTTGTCAATGTCCTTGTAGCATCAACCGCTACATGTGTATTCACATCTAATATATTTTTATCAATTTTAGATAATATGCAGTCAGATGGAATATTTTAACTATGATTATAGTTTTTACGAATCACACAATTTAGGTTATTTTTTTGAGTCCTTGCAGGATTTTTTTCTATGAGTTTTTTCTATAAATTTCAATAATCTGATTCTGGAATTTACACATGAAAAGCATTTTGTACCTAAAAATGGCTATCTAATTGGTCGTCGAGTTACAAAAAATAATCCTCTCCCAAACTGTACAGGTTGGTGAGTTTCGTGTGCAAAGAGTTTTATTTCAGGAACTTTTTTATTTTTACAAGTTCCTTACTTTCATGAACGACGATGTAAATTCTCATACTTCGCAGTACTAGCCGTATAAGATGTTAGACGGGATAGGTTCATATTGTTTTGTTTGCAAGAACAAATCACTTGACTCGCTTCCTACAAAACCTTTTTATTTGAGTATCTGCTTGTAGACGGCTTTGTTTATCCACTACAACTATCATCGCAACTTTTTAATGGCGTGTCTTCTCCTATCCGAACACCGGATTTATTACTATAGTTTCAAGCGGAAATAAATTCTAATTATATTATCTACGCTGTTATTCGTATTTCATTCTATCTGTTTCGAAAATGATAAACTTATTTATTAGTTATTCTGGGGAAATGAAGCATCCATTATTCATCCATTTGATAGAGATTAGTCTGTCGTGAAAGTTCACTTCGATATATGACATTTTGAAAAGGATTACAGCAAACCCTCATGCTACACACGGTCAAAGACCTTAGAAATATCAAGCGCAACAGCTCTTGACTCTGTCTTATAAATATTTATTTTTCAATCGACAAATGGTAATGGTACTAAAAACACAACTGAAAAGTAAAAGAGGGATTGGTTTTATGGGAAAAAGAAAGGAAGAAATAAACTATAATAAAAACTTTTCATTATTTAGCACGAGGAGAGTCCATTTAAGTAAATATATAATGAAAGAGTTTCTTATACACTTCCTTGTGGAATTTTGTAGGAAACTCACTCAGCTTATGATCTGTGGAAGTATATAGATTTCGAGAAATGAGGTAGATACTACCAGCTTCAAAGAATTTCCTTTTCATAATTTTTTTTTGGCCACTAATAATGAAGAAAATACTGCAGCGCTGTAATTCAAAACTTATTTTTTGATTGCACAACAACTGGAAGTATCTTCTACAAGAACGAGGTCACCATTTACATATGTTTAAATTTCTTATCTCCGTGAATAATTGAATTATATCGACCAAAAATTGTCACCAAAACGAAAACATTAATCATGATCGTTTCAATTCGAAAGTTTCGTAACCACATAACATAATTAAAAACGAAACGACTAGTATTGAAGTTTACTAGAGTGAGATAAGAATGCGCGTTACGAAATTTATTATAAATTGAAATGCGTAATACTGAGCTACATTATACTTTTACATTACGACTGGAAATTACAGGGAATTGAAAATTACTGTGTTTTCAGCTCAGAGTTATCGGAGTACGTGCTGGAAATAATCATGTTTTCAAATCCAACATAATAATAACTAGTTATTGATATGTATAGTATTTCCAAATGACTGCAAACAACTCAAGTTTCAATAGAAATCAATGTAAACTGTTTTACAAAGAGAAAACTACCAAATATTGTAAATAACTTCAAAACATTATTTTACTACGGCTTCATTAATTTAAAAACAATTTTAGAAATATTGTTAAATACAGCAAGCATTGACGGTGTTTTGATAAATAAAAATGATGACTTACGATATTACTAAAGGTACTGTAAATGCTTTTTGATAGTTCTGGGTTTGAGGTGTACTGAATTGAACCTCAAAACGATGAGCAGCCACAGTCCGACGCTTATTTCTGATATGCACAGCTCTTGGTGGAATCAAATGTGCCAAGTCCCTTGAACACTTCCCGTGAAAGTATCTATAGAAGAGAGACAAATCTCCAACCTTTCTTCGATGTTCCAGACTATCAAGGTTGCAAGT
>WOGR01007813.1:0-12178 GCA_015342045.1 Leptinotarsa lineolata | reverse complement strand
TATTATGAACCCCCTGATTTTGATAATACTTTCAGAAGAGAGTTTCAAAGAACATAAACAAATCAAATGATAGAAAACAAACAGAAAACTCAATTACGGGTTGGCATTTGTTGTATGTTTTGCATATAGGTATAATAGGGCGAACGAGATGAATATTGGGAATGAAAACTAATTAACGTCATTTACAAATACCTATACTTTCACTTGAAGGAAATGAAACAGGGCAAAACCTCTGGCATACTAGAAAGGGATTTTTAGAGATTATTAGAGTTTTACCAGTTCATTTAAAACGTCAAGGTTGAGCTTATCATAAACATCGAAGCTGAGGGTGTTTTAGGGTGGTCGTTGTAGGGTTAGGTATTTTAAAGAAAACTGAAGAATATTCAAGGCAATAGTCGCGATTTATTTGGAAAAGTTCGAGAGATAAATAAGTCAAAATATCAATTTTGTTGGATGTTGCTGAAATAGAGGAAATTGGGAAAGAAAAAATATGAAAGTTATTCATGAATATACTCTCACTTGACGTATTCAAAAAACGCACTTCAATGTGAGAATTTTACTTGAAAGTTTACAAAACCGTGACACGTGTTTCGCTATACAATAGCATCTTCAGGCATCACAATAGTGGTCATTACAAAAGTTGTTCAAAATTAAATTTCCTACAATTTTGGTTCTTATCAATTTTTTTGTAGGATCGATATTTTTCAATATCCACCTGAGAAAAGGAGGGGATAAAATCTTATCATTGTATTATCACGCTTATTTTCAATTTTGCGAGAAAACTTGTGATGAACAAAATTGTATGAAATAAAATTTCCTACAATTTTGATTCCTATCAATTTTTTCGTAGGATCGTTATATTTCGATTTATACCCGAGAAAAGTAAGGGATAAAATCTCACCATTGTATTATCACATTTATTTTCAATTTTGCTAGAAAATTTGTGATGAACAAAGTTGTATAAAATTACATTTCCTACAATTTGGATCCCCATCAATTTTTCCATAGAATCGTTATTTTTCGATTTATACCTGACAAGATGTGGGGGGTGAACCTATGTATTCTATTGTCACCTCTATTATTGCTGTATTATAATTGTAGGAATTCGATTTTGAACAACTTTGTTCATTAAAATTTCTCTCGTTAAATTGAAAATGAACTAGTTGTTAAATAAAAAAAAGATAACCTCCACTTATCGAGTATAAATCGAAAAATATCGATCCTAGGAAAAAATTGATAGAAATCAAAATTGTAGGAAATTCAATTTTAAACAATTTGTGTAATAACTATTTTTCGTGTAAAATTGAAAATAAACTAGTTATTCAATGAACAAAAATAAACCATTGAATTCAAGATGGCGGATGACGCAACTGGTCTGATACCCCGTGAACACAAATTTAGACTGCCAGTGACCCCCCACCCCAAAGAATTCGGAAAGAAAATTGCCAGTGAAAATTTTTGCGTTGCTGGTTCCTTTTGTAAGCTAATTTGACTGGACTGTAAAGCAGTATTTTAAGAAAATAACTATTCATTATGTTTTTGAAATATGTTTTGCTAATCAAGTTGATATTAAATATGATCCTGTTATTATTATTTTCTTACATCAAGAGCTCTTGAAGTTTCAATTTTTCACTATTATATTGTAAATACACTGTTTCGTTTCTTAAACGTATTTTGGGGTTTAGTTTGTGTCAAGGGAGGTCTCAAAGTATTGGTAGTACTAAAAGTTGTTCTTACATCAGACTGTCAATTAATTTAGCTTTGTTCATTTTTCTTATCGTGGAAGATTAATCACTTAGAATTATGATTATTCTAAATTGATTGATAAAACGTATGTTATCAAATTAATTTCACTCCATAGGTTTCACTCCTGTATGTTAATGTAAAAAGAGCTGAGCAAACTCAAGTACTTGAAAGTATAAAATATCGATTCTGACAAAAAAATCGAAGCAAAAAAATCTCCTATGAAGAAAAACCATCCTTGTTGAACTCACGAGTATAATGACAGGAAATCGATGAATGGCTTGCTATACCGATGTGAAGTTATCCGCATCCACACATATACACGACGAAACAAATGGTGACACCCGAATTCTCGCTTTGTTTCAACAGATTATTATGGAAATTTTCAATGCTATGTTAGTCAAATCCATGAAAAGATGCAACTAAGTAATCCACACAGACACCTGATATCAAGGGGTGGAAAACAACTGAAATCAACCCTTTTATGGAAAATGATATATGAAGAAGTACCGCATTCAGCCTTTGAAATAGGTTTCAGTAGTTGAAAAGAACTTTGATAACACAAACACCTAAGTTTATAAGGCCTCGCATGAGGGTAGTTTCTTTGAGTAATCGAATAACTCGTTTCGATGAAATAGTTATAGTATTCCAATATATGTGTTTACGGCAAAGAAGAACCCTGATGAAACATTCTGTATAGTTTGTAAGGCTTCGGAGTGGGTTGGTGGGGTTAAGTTCTGTGAGAGTAACTTTAAGGTCTCTGTTAGATTCCGCACCAGAAGTTACTCCAAGAGAAAACTTCGTCTGTTCACTTCTTCACATAGTTATTATCCATTTTTCAATAGAATGTCACTTTGATTTTGTTGAGTGATTGCTCTTTATTATCATTTTATAAGTCATATCATAATCAGATCGGTCAGTAGACGGTTTATTAGTAACTATGCTGGGTGCACGTTCGATCCCTGTCTATTTCCATCTGAGGGTTACCTTTCGTAAAGGGACAATAGCTGGTCAACGGAAAATTTATATACTTTTATTACTTAACGGTGACAATACCGTATAAGTGAAATAAGACGACAATTTATTCGATGTATGTATAAGTTGCTTCATTTACATTCTAAGATATTTGATCGTGACCTTTTTTTGCAAGATTTTTTGGTCTTAAAATTGTTTATGTTACATAATGACCTACATAATTCTTGTTATTTTGCCACTCCTTGTCGATATTTTGATTTTCTCTTTCGAGTTATGTAACGAAATAAGGTGATTCATAGCGTGTTTAATAATAATTATGTACTTTTAGTATTTCACGATTATAACTCGTACACTTGACCTATTGATTGAAATAGGAAGTAGCACTCTTGTTTCTAGGATATGCAGTGTATCGATCAAGAATACTGTATGTTTGACCAATAATGGATAACTTTCACTTTTACATGAATATTTAATAGTTGAATTCGTGAACTTGTTAGAATAGTTTGGATGGCCTATCAAATTTTTCAAGTCATTATTTGAAAATGTAGTTTTTGAAATATTCTCTATAGTAAATTTCACGAATAACACATTCAAAGACACATGCATTAAAAGACACATGCATTCAAAAATTATAAAAGTGAAATATATCAGATCTTTGATAAAACAAATTACTGAATTGATAATTGACACAAATACGTCAATATTCCTTATCAATGGCATCAAGTCCGTCGAATACTTGACCTTCTCTGATGTACCGCAAGGGTAAATTATTACTCAATATTTTCATTAACAACATTGTGACTGAAATTGATGTCCACTTTCTTTTGTATGTAGATAACTTGAAACAATTCCAATATGTAACTTGTCCCGAAGATTGAGATCGTCTTGCCTTAAATTTAAATCGTGTTGCCAAAACAATATTTCATTTCTCAACATTTCCATGTCAAATGTAAAAATCTTGTTATTTGAAAAATAACCCGATAATATACAAATACACCACAAATAATCATATTTTGGTGCATCCTGATACCCCAATATAGGTGAGATATTTTATCCATCTCTTTATTTTATTTATAGTAAGTCTCTCGTCACAGTAATTGGAAAAAACTTCCAAAACTCAAAATATTATTTTATACACTCGTTCGGTCTATGCTGGAATATACTTCTCTAAAATGTGGAGTCCCTGCTAATCTTATCTGTATTTCAAACTGGACAGTGCATGTCCTACCCCACAAGGAGTTTCTCAAAAGACATACTTTTTGCAATGTCGAGATAAGACGTAAATACCTTCTTCATTTTTATTCAGGATCATTCACAATATTATTACCTGCTCTCAGATACTTTCCACAGTCTCGTCTAGAAACATTTCCCAGTTGAATGACAGTTATAAATTTTGTTTCTATATTTTTAACTTTTATTATGTGTATGCTTTTTATTCCTCATTCTGTAATTTCTCGAAATTGGGTTGAATTCATTCAGGCATGAAGTATGAAATGAAAATTTTCTAATACGTCATTGGACATATTTCTGTGCATATTGAGCAGTATCTGCTTTATAAATATTGTGAGAAATTCCCATAGTTAACTATGTGTCGCAGTTGTGAATGTCACCTGTCATATGATCCTCCATATGGTTTCGATTTTCAAGGATTGCTTTCCCATTCTTAATACTTGATACCAGATAAAAATGTAACGGCCATATATTCTCGAGAGTACGTGGAGTAACGTAATTGAACATTGTCCATAACTGACATGATGACGAGGGGTGAGAATGGTGAGATAATGAAGGGGTTGGCGATGTAGGTACTTCCCATAATCTGTCTACAATTTTTGTTTACAAATTCGCTGACACTAGTTATAAATCCACCACTTGTTTAATCGTATCAATAAAAATTTGAAAGAAAGTTTAAATAATGATACTTTTATATTTCACTGATGAAGTTTTGGTGTTTTCCGTTACTTATACGACCTCCCCTGACTAAATGTGTTAGGAAGTTTAATAGATGTTCTTTTGCATAACCTCTGTCATTTTCATCTTGTTCACTTGGAAGAGAAAAAAGAAAGATGAAAACTTTGAATTATTACTGGATGAAAATTGCTGTTAGAAAATCGAGAAAACCCAAAAAAAAGTCCTCGTGAGGAACATATTTTAATCAAGAACAGAATTACTACTCCACCTGCTTCGTGTTGCTGTGTTAATGAAATAAAGTGAAATAAGAAAAAAATCAGGTCCCTATTGTTATCATGGTTTCATAGAGTAAGACCAATCGCGAAATGTAAAATATTGGTTTATTGTCAGGAAATAAGTGAACAGTTTAAACTATTTACGGTCGCAGTATATTGTACAATATCAGGCAATATTTTTTAACTGAATTCCTGTTTAATAATCCTCAAAACATAATAATTTAATTTGAACAAACCTTCGAAGAAATACCGCATCACTCTACCTTTTACACTTCAAATTCCTGCCAAGAAATCACATCACCGATTTAATCAGTATTAATTGAAAATTATAGAAAACTGTCAACCTACTGACTTTAATTGAAATTATTACCCCAATTATTTCAATTAACGCTTCTGCCAATAAATAGTGTCATTTTAACCACGAACAAGAGTAATTTGATTGGTTTATACACTTCCAACTTCTCTAGAAACGTTTTTCTATTTTCTTTATGAGCAATCACTTAAAACTCCCAGACTGACGTTTAGTTTATCCTGGCTTACAAAAATATGTCTGGTTCGCAACCTGTGGCACAGGATTTTAAATACCAATAGCTGAGGTCGACATTTTGTTTTTTTTTCAACCCCTGATTGAAAATATTTTTCGAAAATAAATTCACTGTCCACTTGCGATCATATCATAATAGTTGTTGGCAAAATTAATTATTTCAAAATGTTCTGATTTCTCAAAAATAGTGAGCAATACGTACCAGGTGAGCCTCATGTTTGGCACAATCTCTTGGTAGAGTTAGTGTTTTGAAGAAAATTTTTGACTGCAACTTCTTCATTTCAACATAGGGTGCGGAACTATAAACAGAAGATCGATAAACAACCATGAAAATACACTTTAGGAAAATGAGAAAATATTCTACAAATGATTAAAACTCAAAAAACACATCAATATCACCATATTTATATGAAGTTTATCGAGTGTCTCAACATAAATCTAAGAGAAAGCCTTTCGGACATGGCACATAGCACATAGCAAATCATAGATACTTATTTCGGGCTATATGCCCATCATGAGCTTAGTGCAGTCATCAGGGTTAAGGATGTCATCAACAGATGTGCGAATGATTTCAATTCATGGGCAGAGCCCCCCCGATGTTGAAAGGTTGATAGATTTTTTGCGAAATTTATCGTGGTTTCTGGTAAAACAAATTGAAAATTAATTACATTAGCCTAACAATTGTATCTAATTGACAAGAGCGATAGTATAAGAGTGTTCTGGTGATAATTTCACAATAAAGTGTTATTAAAAACATTTGTGTAAGATGTAAGATTAAAAACATTATCAGGTATTTTTATCAAGTATTGACTTCCCTCGACTGTCGATTAGGATTCACTAACATCAATATAGTATATTTTTCATTTCATGTTTGTAAAATACTTTCTCGAAATTTGTCCCCATCTCTGGTTATAAGGTACAGATAACGAAAAAATCAGTGAAGTGACAAGGAAATAAATTATGAAGCTGAGAGAAATGTAAACAATAAATTGAAAGAAATAGCAATTGACGAATTGAAGAATAATGAAATGAAAAAGTATATTGTCTTTGGGTGATTATTGAAACAAAATGCAATTCATCTTCGTCATTTCTTGTAAATTGATTGTGGATGGAAAGTTCTGAGGCATCACACTTCTTCCATTCTCTTTATCTCAATACAGAAGAAGGAATTTTCAAAACAGATGCCTATAGCTTAATTGATACCGAATTTGGTCTTCAATTATAAATATGCTGTTTTCGATTATGGTTTATTAATTATGACAATCAGTTTCATATCTAATAACACGACGCACCTTTACAAATAAACATGTCAGGCATTCGATATTTATTTCTCTCATTTCGTTTAAATGTTTTTGTAAATTTACTAAATACTAGACCAAATTGAAATTATCTAATAAAAGTTAGTATCATTTTCATCAACCTACTTTAATATAACTATCGAAAATAGGGTTTCACTGAAAAGCATTTCTAAAGATGTTTCCAATCGAGGTTCGTTCCTTTTTTTTTCATAATTGTTTATATTATACACAGTAACTTGTCGGGGTGAACTTTTCAGTTTCTTGTTTATTACTCTTCAGCAGATTTTCTATTGATTTAGCTTGGTTTATTCTTGAGAATATGGCAGATTGAATTCCAGATAAGCATGATGGAAAAATTGTATCATTTATGTGTCATAATTCAGGTGGTGTGGTTTGACATTGACATAGCATCTAATTAGAAAATTTGAATAGCAGGATATAATGAATGCATGGCTACAAACCATGTCAGTTCCGGTAAAAGATTGTGATACCATAGTTCACCACACACATAGTTCTATATGCCCACATAACTTTGTTTTTTAACCGGAAACAGGAGTTAGGTTACCAGGTGTGGAATTCACCTTTGAATCACTTCCTTTATTTCGCTTCACATATTTCGACGTGGCGTCAGGTAGGGCATTTTGCAGGTAGGGAGAATAACGGTACAAATTGGACATTTCATACATAGCGAAGGGTTGATTTTAACGGTATCATCACTTTTAGTATCAGAATGGTATTGGGACAGATAGTTGGAAATACTTTTTTATGCTGGAGTCGTCAGTGTTTCTTATACTGTCTTCCAGGTTTATATTACTGTTTTTTTGACTGTTTGAGAGTACTTACACTCACTAATGTTGATATTTACAAAATATCATTGTTAGTTCATAATAAAAGGAATGCTCTTCAGAATCCTAGATCTAGACATCACTATCCCATAAGAAATCATTCATTAACTCTACCAAACTAAAGATATAATCAAATTCTCAATGGACCTCTGCATATAGGAATCAAAATTTATAATCATCTACCAGATGAAGTGAAACTGGAAAACGTATTGCAGCATCATCCGTTTCATATTGTAGTAAATTATTCCTTTTTACACGCTTTTGTTATATTGAAACTTATACTATAGTCGACACTTTCCTTTTTCCTTTGCTTGTAAATAATGTTAGCATGTTAGTGTAGCAATTATGCATCCAGTTGGGAATAAAAAATCTAAACCCTATAGCCTTCCACAGTCTGAACATTAAAATGAGCTAAATACTTTTACAATAGTGTATTTGTAAGCCCTTACAAATTTTTACAGCTACAGTTTTGATATCAAATAAATAGAAACTGAAACTCATAACTGCAGACAAAGCAACTCCACAATCACTTCGAAGTGGAATTCAGAATAATAAACATATACCGTGAAGGCGTAAACGAAATGTCCAAAAAATCAAATATATTGTTGATTTTAAAGGTGACACAAAAAATATTACCTCTTATATTTTCAATTAGTTGAGCTACCCATTAACTTCTTGAAGCATACTACAAACTAAAATATTCATCATGTTGTGACATAGAAAACAAATAGTTTTATAAAATGCAATTATCATCGTAATTATTATTGAACTTTGTATTGAACGCGAGTTACTAGAAAAACTAGATAAGCTTCTGTGTGAAAAGTTGATTATTTCATACAATTTGAATAAAGTAAACATGTAAAATGAAAAAATAAAGAAACATATTGTTTGATATGTGACGTCATTTCATTATAGAAAATGTAGCAATTGAAATACCCATTGCCATTTGATTTCTGTTTGGTTTCATTGTCTTTATGTGTTAATTTTTACTGCAAGAAATTATCTTCTCGAAAGATTTTTTGAATGAATCATTCAGCATTGAATTCGTCGATAACAAATGAACCAAATTTGAAAAAGTTACGGTGGTAATACAAGGACAATATTACTTTCAAATGATGTGAATTTCAAATAAAAATGAGATCCTCTCAAAACAATAATTGAGGTGTACTTTGAAATTTTTGAGTTGCCGAGTGGTCAAATTTTTGTTGGAACAACGTATGTAATAATTTCAACTTTTATGATGTCCTTAGGTATCTAAGTGTATCCTGCTATCAAAACAAAAGTTCTGACAAGAGTTTGAACCAAAAATGATGGAAAACTTTCAAATCAGCTTTCGATTTCCAAAGATATAGAGATTAGTTTTTCTTATTTGAAAGTAATGGTAAATAGTGTGTAAAACCACCGTTCACCTCATAATTAAAAGATCCAAATAAACAATGAGGAACAGGGTAGAATACAAAACATAATTAATACAATGTACGATTGATTGTTTTAAGGCGATGGAAATCCTGTGCACGAATTCAACTTTTCATCTATCTACAAATATTTGATTTTGTTTCTGCTGAGTCATCGACTCGTGAGAATCCGTAGTGAGAACAAACAATTCAAACAACCGAACTGTAAATAAAAATGTTTCGAAAGGGAGTTAATAGCGAGTAGGAGATGACAAATGTATATTTGTATTCGAGTATTCTGTGGGTGGCAGACATTTTTGAAACGATATTTAGATAATTCTAGTATCCGATCCATGGTATGGTATTTACATAACTTGAAATTGTACGAGAAAAATTGGAAGAAGGTTTTTATTTTTCGATATTTTTCTTTTACTAAAATCATTTGTTTTTCACAATATTTTTTGGAAACCTATCTTTCTTGTATTCCAAATATGCCGTATTTTTTAATCGAAATATTCAGTTTGACATTTTTTTTCATTTTGATGTTAACCTCGACATTTTCATACTTACACTGAGAACAGCTTTTCTGGTTTATCTACTTTCAGATAAAATAAAAGCAACTTATTGAGGTTCAACATCAAAATTTACTGTTTTATTGATATAAAACGGTAAGTTTCAATAAATTTCGTGAGAAAATAGCATTGAATGATAATTACTAGTTATCATCAGTACGTAATTCAATTTACTCTTTTTGCAACATCTCATTACTTCATTCAATAGGGTAATATTATTGTGAAAAAAATGTTTTGGCTTTTTACTTCTACATCTTCATACAAAACCTTTCTCTCCCAAAAATTCTAAAAATATACCCATTTCAAGATAAAATTTTATTTTGCATATTTCCTCACATCTTTCACTTTCCTCACATCTTTCACGTATTTCAACAGATATTTTCACAAATATTCAAAAGTTTTGAAAAATAATTTCTGAAATCATCGTTTTTCTCTTTTTGGCAAACCTTATATCTGAAAGTAAATGTTCTGACATCTGCTATCTGATAATTTCGTTTCCAAAAATGGAATTTAAATGTAAACAGTTTGATAAAAAAAAAGCAAATGAGGTATAAAGACATAAATTTTCACCAAATTTGAAATTAAAAAACGGTGTGATAGGAAATAATCAAACAACCGGTAATTTGATTTTTCTGGGGAAATGAAAGGTTATGTCATGAAATGCTTCACACAAAAATTGAAAATAATTTTATTACCTACTCTTATCTTCCATTTTTATAGATCGGTCTTGGTTCACTGAAAAACCATTTTCCAACTCTAAATTTGCCCCATTCCTATCTCGTACTTTGTTTTTTTAATCATTGTTTCGTTATGAGCACAATATTTTCATTCCTCAATAGCCTCAATGGCCTGTCAACCCGCGAGATCTAGAAAAAAGTACAACGCCTAAGTTATTCATCATTACCTTGTATAAATATGAGATAACCAATATATGATTCTACTTGGTTTCGTTTTTTGTAATCGGCGACGAAATAAACAAATGTAGTCATGAAGTAAAACTTTCTCTAGCCGGGTACAAAAAGTAAGGCGTTTGGACATCGGCTACAATTTTGGAAAGTGTCACTACATATGTCAAAAATACACGAAGGTATATGATCATCATAGAAAATATCATGTTCTTTGTGATATGCTCAAAATCATGTTGGGCAACTTTTCATTTCCCATTGTGCATGGTTTAAAGATAACTTCATAGTGGATACCATACTATTTTTATCATGTCATACATTTGCAACATCTGATCATACGATTCGGTTGTTTTTCCAATATCGATCCGTAAAACATGTGGATTTTTTTCGTGACTAGATTAGATAACGCCTTATCTGGATTCCCTTAATATTTCTGATTTTTCTGGTATTTCGTTAGTACAAATCAAACCTTCAAACTCTGTTATCTCGTTAAGCTTCGCGATTTACTTGTACGGACATTGTTATGAGTCTTCTTTATGGTTTGTGTCCTCCTTGGATTAAAACTAGAGGTAATTGATAAATGAAAATGATAATTGAAGTGATTAAGTGATTGAACAGGTCACGTAATGTTGTGGAGTGACCCCAAATTCATGGACTCAAATTCAAATAAATTGCTATAAATTCACTATATTTAATTTCTCCATAATACGAGGGTAGTCGCTCGAGTACCCGGCCCAACAAAGAAAACAAGAAGTTTGAAAAAAAGATATCAGTCTAGGTTATCAGCAATAATAATAATGTAATTTCACAACATATGATATTAAGGCCGTATATTTACATGCCTAATGCAATGAGAAATTAGAAATCTCTCACTTCTCGAATTTATGTGAACTTTTTCTTCCAAATCATCAAGTTCACAAACATTTGTTTCAAAAATTACTATCTCAAAGTTTTCCTCGATTGAAGAGAATATCTTATGGATCAAATGTTATGATTCTTTCGGTTTCTCAATAGTTGAATTTCTTGGCAAAATTTATTTTTTATGCTAGAGATCTAATCCTATAAAGCTCAAAAACTTTCAAGTTGAAAAAATACCAAAAGTGTTTTGTGGATTTTGTGGGACTACTCCAATACTCTAAATAAAAAATTTTGTGTGGCACATATTTTTTGTCATCGATATTATCACTTATCTTATGAAAACAACGAATCCTTTCGAGTGTTGATTTCATTGGAAAACATTTCTAACTATGCCTTGTTTTTTCAGGGGTCCTGGACATGACCGCCACGGAGAACACCATCCGTTTCAGTGTCCACACCCTGGACAAAGCCACCAAAGCGAAAGTCACTTTAGAAAATTATTACAGTAATCTTATAGCCCAACATGTAGAACGAAAACAAAGGTAAGGAAGGACATTTTTGGAAAGTACCTGGTTTAAACTAACTAGCCCAATAACAGTATGATTTAGCAAATTATAATTATTTTTCAGTGGTTGAGAAATATTAGGACAGAAAATTTTAGTGCATATTCAGATAGGTGCGAGCACACATTTACGCAAAGGCTGCTTCTCAAAAGCTTGGAATACTGTTCCGAAACACTAAACTGTACACACCTCAGCAACTTGTGATGCTTTATAAAGCTCAGATCAGACCTTCTTTGGAGTATTGTTCTCATGTATGGAGCTCCGCCCCTAAACATACCCTGAAGCTGCTGGATTCCAT
>WOGR01007812.1:0-12179 GCA_015342045.1 Leptinotarsa lineolata | reverse complement strand
TGTTAAATAATGTTAGAAGACAGTTTTATTTAAGATTAGGATGTTGCCAAGACGTTCGCGGTGAACATTTTGAACATCTACTTCGTTAACATCCATAGTTCTTTTTCTTATTCTACATTTCATTACGTTCTGTATTACATTTTAGTTTTTGAGTGTATTTTATCGAATTTCGGTAACCACATGATTTTATTTTATTTCACCTCAATTGTTGCAATAAACTTGAAAGCAATAACATTTTTGAATAGAGAATGAAGAGACCTTTCAAACCATATATCACAAGCTTATACTTCCCATTTAAAAAATTGAGGGTTGTACCTGTCATTCGAAGGGGGTTAAAGGAAGGGGTGGCATTTTTACGTTGAAGAATGTCAAATTAAAATTTACATTTGACTTGTTTGGGGATTTTAAAAAAATATGTACGGTAACCGAAATAATGAATTTATTCCATTTGGCTTTTACACACTGTATACATACACAACAAAACGTTTCGCATGGGAATAATAATTGCATGGTTGAAAATATTGCGCTGTCCATATATTAACACTAAAATTGAACTGCGACGGTATTTTAAAATAAACAAAAGAGGCAGTGTGTATATTAGAGTTCTTATTGTATACGCAACTTTTGTCCCATTTAAACGAACTGGCTTGAAAGCAACATCAGTTGCTTTCAAGCTAGAAACTGCGTTTTTTGACAGTAGTAATTATTTTTTCACCATTGACTCTTCGTGAAAAACTAACCATGAATCCTGACTTTTTCAATTTACTCATTAAATTAAGTCAAAAACAGTAAGTTTGGAGGAAGGAAGAGTTGTTATTGAACAATAGTTATATTCACTGGGGTTAGTTGCAAATTATAAAAAATGGATCGATTAATCTGCGTCTTCTAGAATCTAACTTGCAAAGAAATTCATTTCCTTCTGAGAATCATCACCAAATGAGAAGTACTTACACGAAGATACATGTGAATGCTTACGGTCATTATGATTTAGAAGTACATCCTCAGTTGAATATTGAACGTGTCATAGTTTTTTTCCCAGCATGTACAGTTCACATTATTTTTCTACGCCCTGTATATTGTAATGTAGTTGCTGAGTAGGTGAATATGCGAATAAGAAAATTGCTAATAATAAAATTGTTTATCTGGCACTGCAATGACCTTAAGTTAATACTTTTCATTGAATAAATTTCATTTGAATATCCAATTATTTTTATCTCAACGCCAGACAACTACTAGCCAGATATTCCGTTTGTTGAATTTGATACTCATGTACCAGAAAATATCTGTTTTTTTCTAAAAATGTTGTTATGAGTATGTGATTCATTCGACACTTTTCTCGTTGGAGAATATTCTCACTAAAACAAATAAAAACGTGAAATACTTACAAAAAATAATTTTAAAAGTTTATATGATTTTTTGTCATGTTTTTTTATATCATTCAGTTATTTTATTGTTTATGTTGATTTAGAAAACAAAAATTTCTGTGAATATATACTTAGTGAAATTCTTATTGTCTTTCAAATTGAAGGACTCGAAGAAGAATATCTAAGGAATGTCTCCTAAAGAGTACTGAAAAATGAGGCAGTGACGTGATATAGTTCTCTGTCTGTAATGAGTTACTAACTTGTGTTTCTATCTATACTCAATAATAAACTATTTGTTTTGATATATAGACAAATGTGTAGTAAAGCAGTTTTTAGTATTGGTGAATTGTTTCGTTGTTAATTACTATATTATCGAAGAGCTAAAGAAATGTCTCATAAAACTTGTTGCAACACCACTGACTATGGATTTTACCTAAAGTCCATGCCACTCAACTTTGTGTTGGATCGATGTATCATGTCATAAACAGTTTTATTGTTCAAAATGTGCGTCTATCTTTTTTTTCTACCTGACCTTGGCTTAGATTCTTAGAAGATGGTGAATGAATAAAGGACTGTTTGAAAACCCTAAAAGTTCCATAGCTGTTTGAATTTCATATATTTTTTTATGTGTTTACACTGTCTTATTAACGTTAAACTATTCGAAATTCTACAGTCGATGAAAAATCTGAATTTGCATTTATTTTTTCCAAATAACATGGGAGTGAAATGAGTTTACAGTTGAAATCAAGAATTTCGCTTATATTTGAGTACTTTTATTGATAAGTATGCAGTTTTTGGAATGTGAACATCAGTGTCATCTCTCAGCAGTAATTCAGGCATTATTCGGATACTAGAGGGATATCTGGTAATGGATAAAGCTTAGAAACCAATGAAAATATTTAGGCTTAAAAATTGCTTCATGAAAAGAACTTAAAAAAAGTAACTTATTTCATAACTAGCTGTTGTCGGCGACTTTATTCGTGTAAACTTAATATTTTGCAAAAAGTTCTCATGTATTTATTTGCCTATTTTACGTTGATAAGAAATGTTTGACCATCTCACAATCTGAGAATATTATTAACCAAAGTTTCACCCAAAATAGCTGAACAGTATATAATAATAATTAACGTCTTTATTACTACAACCACAATTTTTTTGCAGTATTCAGTTATAATTACATATACAGAGTGTCCCTGGACTTCCTCTTTTCCTCTCGGGAATATATAGATGGGTCAAAATGTCACCTGTACTTCATATAACTTTTGTTCCTAAAATCCATCGTTACCAAGTACGGGCCCTCAAAGATACAAAATGAAAAATGTTTTTCTTTCATAACTTCTCAAGTGAATATTCAAAATGAGCTTTCATGCAGGAGTCGGTTGTTGGTCTACAAAGTCAGGAACGGACTACCCCCGATGGTTCACACCCCAAAACTTTAAAATGGCAGATATTTTTCAACAAGATCAGATTACTTAGACAATTTTCTAAATAAAAGTACTCGTGGAAAAAATCGATCGGAGCAACGATTTTTGATAAAAATGCACTTTTGTTCGACGACATCCAACCTGAGATGTCTACCATTATTCGAAAAGATTAATTTTGAATGAAAATAAAAATGATTGGCAAAATTTTCATAACGAATTTTTATAATGCAAACATCAACTTAACAAAACTCATGGTGTAAATATCAATCGCAAGCCTCAAGAGCAAACATAAATGAAAAATCCGCTACAAAAACTGCTTGGTATGACCCCCTTTTCTCTCAATATATTTTTTTAGTCTACGAAGACACCCTCTCTGTACTTGAAATAGCATTCCAGGGTCGTTTCGTATAGCTTTACTATGTAATGTTATTCTATTCAACAAGACATATCTTGCGTGAATAGGTGTAGCGTAAACAAGGCTTTTTAGATGCCCCCACAGAAAGAAATCCAATCCACAATTCCGCTTTCCGCTTCGATGAGTTTGTTTGTTGCACACCAATATGTCTTGGCTGCACAATCATGTCGCTGGAATTGCAAAGGCTGCTTCTCAAAAGCTTGGAACACTGTTCTGAACCATAAAACTGTACACAACTCAACAACTTTTGATGCTTTATAAAGCTCAGATCAGACTTTCTTTGGAGTATTGTTATCATGTATGGAGCTCCGCCCCTAAGTACACCCTGAAACTGCTGGATTCCATTCAGAAGAGAGCCATCCGACTGATTGGAGACGTGAACATCACTTGCAATCTTGATAGTCTGGAACATCGATAAAAGGTTGGAGATTTGTCTCTCTTCTACAGACACTTTCACAGGAAGTATTCAATTGACTTGGCACATTTGATTTCACCAAGAGCGGTATATATCAGAAATACGCGACGGACTGTGGCTCCTCACCGTTTTGAGGTTTAACTCAGTACACCCCGAACTTCACTGTTCAAGAACTCTTTCATGTCGAGAACTGCGTATATGTGGAATAAACTTCCTGAAAATGTTTTTCCAAATGGATTTTATCTCCAGCGATTCAAATCCAATGTGAATCGCTACTTTCGCACCGCTCTCAGAGCGCCTTAAGGATTTTCTTGTAGTGCTTCTGTTTTGTCCTTAAAAGAAATTAAATCAAAAAAGAAAATTCGAATTGAAATTTTGAAATTTCCATCGTTCGTACACTATAAGAATCTGGTAAATCCCTGCTAGGAAACAACTCCTTCCCCGGCTAATACCACGATGAACATTCAATTGATTATATGCTTCAGAGAAAATTCTTGCAGATACTTCTTGTTCGTCTTAACAGCAGGACGTTTTTTTTAATATTTATTTTCTTAATAATAAAATTTTGCATTAAAATTTCTGGAATTGTTTCAACCAAAAACGCGAACATATTTTTATTCAACATACCAGAGTTGTTTCGAACATTTCAAATCTCTCAAATTTTTAGGATATCTCTTTTTCAAAAAAGGTATAACTGGAACCTCTGGCGTATAATAAATCCCAGGAAGTAATTTTTCCAATCACCAGAGCTTCAATGCTCTTCACGACGCTTGTTTCAGGGTTGAAGAAAAATGTTTTCTTCGTCTGTTCTAGTGATTCGGAAAAGTGGTTGTTTTGGATTAGTTATTCAATCCATTCTAACACTTCCTACAGCAATTATTCAACTCGAATGAATTAACCATTTGAATCAAACAAACTCGAGGATAAATTTTCGAAAATATTTTCCTTCTTCAACGCAATTAAACGAACTATTTGAATGAAACAAACTCAAGGATAAATTTTAGAAAATATTCTCCTTTAACGCTGAAAATTATTCACTTCAACTCGAATTAATAATATTTTTGAAACAAATAAGATCAAGGATGGTATTCAGAAAATATTTCCCGAAAGATAACTGTGTCAATTCCAACACTTAATCCACAAAGCTGTCAATAATTCATCAATCACTGTAGAACCATAATGACTGTAGCCGAATTTGGGAAAAAACATTGTTGGCATTCTACTTCTTCATCATTAAACCAATAAACCTGGAAAACTTCAGAGAAAGTTACACAAAAAATAACTACAATAAAAATGCTTTACAAATATGTGTAGATCATGCACAGAAGTTTCTTTAAGATACAAACTGGAAGAGAGATTTTATCCGTAACTACTTTCAAACAACAAAGAGAGATAACATTTCACTTTCATGGGAAACTATCAATCCACTGGTGTACGAAGTTTCGGAAAAAAATACTTGTCTTCAACTCTTTATCAGCGAAACACTCATTTATTGCTTAAAATTACGACCTTTTAGTCACCGGAGTAGACACTTCTGAACGATGAAAATTTGTAAACATTTTTACGGTAAGTCAATTCACAGATTAGCAAGTTCATTACTTCACAGTCGTGTTTCAGTTATTTTTAATCGCAAGTGAGCCTTGAATATTTTCTTTTCAAAATTTTGACGTTCTCAAACGTCAAAATTAATCACTGAACTGACAGTTCGTTTTCAAATATATAGTTTTTAACGAAAAACAGAAATGAACGTGGAATTAAAAAGTCACTTATCAACTAAATGAGAGTAGTTTGAAACTCCAAATAGTTTTATGTCACACTAATTTGTATACACCTTTGAAGAGTACTTAATAGAACACGCGACTTGTAAACCAAAGTTCTGGGGGTCAAATTCTACTGATGGACTCAGTTTTATAATTTCTTTCAACCATTCATTTTCAAAACCATTCAAAATTAAATAAAATAACAATAATAGAAAGTTTAGTTGAATGATTTTTCAGGTTGATAAATAATTGTTATGAAATTCAATGATATTACTCTCAATGGGAATATCCTTCACAAATGAAGTCAGAGAAAGGATCATTCTCGCTTGAACGATTGAATGAATGAACAAACATCATAAATATCGAAGGCGAGAAAATAAATATTAAACTTTCTTCAGACCATTTGTGATCTCTTCAAAAATAAACTTCTATGTGATTTATCCGACAGATTTGCCGAACTTAGACTGCTTTCTCATTATCTTCCAATTCACTTTCTGAAGAGGAACTGATGTAAAAATGCTTTTCAAACATACGTTACTTTCGAATGTGAGACGTTGAAAGTGCTTTACGTGAAATAACCATTCACAGGTCAAAGCAATGTTGGTGGGGTGATTTTTGGAGGTGTGTTTGGGATTGAACCTTGAAAGGTAATATCCTCGCCTTCCCATAGCACACAGAAGTCTCCTGAATACTTCTAAGCGTTGTTCATAGCATAGCAATCGGTTTGAGGCAAAAACTATGTTACAAAACGTTAAAATATTCTATTATAAATCTAAATTTAGTTATCTTCAGCACTGTTAGTGACGTCTCATTGTACTAATCATTTATTTTTATATTCTGTTTATGATTCTGGTATTTACGCAAGAATGAGTTGTTATTTTACGGTAGGCGTTGGAATAACACAATATATTTTTAGGAAATCCGCAAGTTTAGTTTTGGCATTAACTTTTTATTTTTGCGTATTAAAAAATGTATCTAATTTCATTGTAAATTAGTCAGACTTATCTATAACGGTTTTATATATCATTATATAGCTTCTGATCAGGTTTTAATTTCATTGTTTCTCATTTGGAAAACTGTGTACGAGTAAATCGTTGTGGGAGACTGGACGTACCAATAAAAATATTTTGTCTACGCACGGGTTCAATTCAAGGTTGAAATTTATTTGTGAAACGCATTGCCCACATCTTCCAGTTTCAACAAATTTAAATATTTTCAGTTGTCACTGTCAAAGTTTTATCATTACAGCAGTTATTACTGATACGTCCAAGGCCAAACTTTCGATTTAGTTAAAATTAACCAGGAAAAAATGTTTCACATCTGAACGTTGGCCTATGGCAGGTCGGAGCTTCCCAAAATCAATTAATTTTGTTTGCTTTGTCTTTGAACTAAACTTTACTGGCTTATATTCTCATAAATATAACATTCTTCTAGTGAAATAACCTAATCTTACTTGGCCAGCTGCAGAACCACCGTTGAGAATGGTTTCTATAAAAAAAATGTCAGTATAAGGACATGTTGTGTATATTTGTTCAAATGAAGTACTAGTTTATCTTTCTATATTTCCTTCCGAAGCTGGGGCGGATCATCTACGAGTATATTCGATTAACTGTGAAATTACTGGATCGATTCTTAATTTTTTTACTATTCGAAAGTTACTTCATCCAGAAGTAACAGATGCTCCTTTTTATCCCGATATGCCTACAGAATTAGGATCTACGTAGGTGAATTAGTTTTAGATAGATCGATAAATAAATTAGATAGATAGATAGATAGATTTTCATTATCAACGGTTAAAACACCCAATTACAGGAAATGCTTCATACCAGACAAAAAGTATGAAGAAAAAATACAATATAAAACAAAAGCAATTTCATCATATATACATACAATAGGGTTGTTACTTATTACAATAGGTATTAGTTCTTTAGTATAAGGGCACTACAGAATCGATCTCAGAACGGATTAATAGATAGGTATCCTTCACACTACAGGAAAAAATTTCACAAGATTGATTCGAAATTCTGACACATAATTAACTATCGGTGATTTTCGTAATACAGAAGGTTTGTTTTTGTTCCCAATTCGGTACGGTTAGATTATGAGCAGTTATTAGAATTTGTTTTGAATCATTTAGAACCATTCTGGTTCTCAAAGTGTTTTGGTTTTTACAGAACGGATTCGGAACTATTCCAGAACGATAATAACCAATTCGAACATTAGGTACGTAGGAACTGGTCAGAACAGTTCTCAATGCGTACTAATAAATTTTTTTATTTGAGTTGTGCGAAAATGTGCCTTTTTTGTTTACGAAACCTCGTTCTTTATCCTTATGTCATATACAACTTCAATATTTGTAATTACAATAACATTCACGAAACGACAAAGAAAAAAAGAAATGAAAACTTCTCAGCTGAGGGAACATGTACTTCTGTTCTGGTTTTTCTTTTGTGGGGACTGTAACAGAACTGATATGTAGTTATAGTGTTTTGCGCATTGATTCTGCGTCAATTCGGAACGATTCTATAACAGTTCGAAATACGGAACCTATTGGTATTGTCACAATAAATGGACGGTGATGTCTATCATTGACACGAGGTACTAAAAATCGATTATGGACGACAAATTCTCACAAATTATATGATTATTGAATAAATTAAAGAGGAATTATGGGGTGATATAATTTTGACTTGTTTATAATTTTGTGCTCAACGATACAAAATGTATATTCAATATTCCGTTGACGCGACCCGGACGGAGTTACGGAAAAAAACTATTGCATATAAATAAATTTTGTAACAACTGAATTTATGATTAAATAAAAGGAAATTCATCAAATCGGTACTGTGAACTTGAACTATGTTTTACAATAAAGTCACAATTTTAAATTACACTCGTGCGAAACGTCGCACGAATGAAAGTAGTTCAATTATGAGATATACTTTTTTGTTTGATTCAGGTTTGAAAAATACCTCGAATAATACTTAAACAACGAAATCTAAATATTCACGAATGAAAATTATTCGATACTGCTCGTGACCGTTGTGTAAGAAGCTGACCACGCGAGTAAGCGACGCGGGTCGTGGTTACCGGGTCAACTGAGTATCTTATTATTGATAGACGTAGAATAGTAGTTTTTGAGATTATACATTGCTAACCAACAAGTCTCCTTTTTATAATATAACACTAGCGACTTGACCAGTCTTCGTACAGGTAGCATAACATATACATATATGCTTACATTTTTTGTCATAATGTCACATCATCTTGTTCATGAAGAAGATTCCCGTTTCTACTTGAAGAGCGTGTTTCTGATGATATTAGGACTGGAAGCTTCGCCTTCTAGGAAGTTCTAGAATGAACCAGTACATTCGAAAGCATTTCACAACATTCCAGAACATACCAGAATATTCGGGAATGTTCGGAAATACTCTGAAACTCTTGGTAACAACCCATATCACTATGAAACGAATAAGGATATTAGATGGTGTTGCAGTTCCGCACCTAAGTCTCATCCCTTGATGCTCAAGAAAGGAATATATTATTCAACATCATTTGTATAAATTATGTTACAATCTGTTATCTCCAAGACCATATTATTTTTTTTCCAAAGAGTAAGCTGGTCGAGCCCTGTCCTCGGAGATCCGACGCAGTCGGGAGAGATCGCTAGCATTATCAACCAATGACCAATCCTCACACAGTAGAGAAAGTGATCATTGTGTCTGAGAATCATGTGCCCTAAGCAGAAGCAATGAGCCAAGAAGACAGCCTTTTGCATTTATCCGGCCAAAATTTCCGCCATCGTGCAGCAGGCCAGCATGATCTTGAGATTCGAGAGTAGAGAGGGCATCATTCCACCAAGAACTCCAATAAAATCAGAACAACCAGAGTGGTCTAGATATAGTCTGCGGAGTTCGAAGAGAAAAACTTGACATTTCATCTATTTTCCACCTCTTTTCGGACGATATTCGTCTCACCGGGAGCCAAAAACTCTACGACGAATATCGCCTTGCTCCAATGATCTAGTAATTAGCTTGAATGAGCCTGAAGGTGGGGAATGAATAGTTCCAATAAGATCGACACTTCTCATTCCCCACAATGGATTCAATATCCCCTGGAGCGTAGGGCAACACCGGCGTCTCGTCAATGCCGTAAAAGTGCCGTAAATGAAAATGAAGCACTCTTAGGGCCGCGTTATGTCGATGAATATAGGCCCAGACCGCATATGCTGGACATGCTGACAGCAAGTACATTAGGGTCTCAGGCGTGGCAGGCCCTGCACAAGGTGCAGGGCCTGCCACGAGGCGACACCTTAGCCTACGCGACTGCGGTAGACTAAGGTGTTGAAGACACCACCGGGGCAGGCTATGATGGACCCCCAGTTTCCGACTCCCCACTCCACTCCCCACACCGTGGTAAGTGATCATTGGATCCTATAATCATTTGCCCTAAGCAAGCAAAGTGAGCCAATTATTATCATTAAAAAAAGTTTCTCACTACCTGAAAGTTATGATTTTGAAGATATAATTGATCTTTTAGAACACTTAGTGTATTCGAGAGCATTCCGGTATATTCTGGAACGTCTGGACTGTTCGGTTTGGAACTTGCTAGATGATTGTGGAACGATCGAGGGAGTTATATGGGGTCCTCTACGAGGCTCAATATCTCCTATCCAAAATGAATCCCGTTTTACCTAAAGGTCGCGCTTTCGAAGAAATAAGGGATTGATATTTCGCCCTCTAGAAATTTCTACACTCCAGAACATTAGCGACTAATCCAGAACATTCCAGTACATACCGGAACATTCTGGAATGTTTTGCTATGTTCGGAAATAGTATGTTATAAGCGCCATTGAATTCGATCTTCTACTGAATTATAAAAAAACTGAGAAATCTTGAGCATTTAAACAGAAATTGCACTAATGTCCCCAACTCCTCAAACCCCAAACATAGAGCAGCTCAGATCATCAAAAATAATATGGCAAATTCACAAAAACACAACTCCGAAAAGAAAACACTAACGTCAATAAAACAGAAAATCCTGAACAACGATATCACGTTCACAAAAGCAGACATTAGGTAACACAGTCACCACCATTGTACCAATAAATTTCAAGTCATGGTTAATAACTCCATCCAACAAACCACCTCACTCATTACCTGAACATCAATTCATATACATTATATCTAACCCACATCAGTCCATCAGACCATTAGTATCGTTCCTAACAGCTCCACCTTATACAATTTCTAAATTCCTGGTGAATATCATTGAAAACTACACAAACTTCTCATCTTCTTTCAGTATCCAGAACTCACAGGAACCTTTTAGAAACATCTCCAATATTCAATTTCCACCTAATTCCAAATTGGTTTCATTCGATGCCACAAATTTATTCCCAAACGTCCCTCCGGAATTGTCGCACAAAATCATAGATGCAGTGCTATTAAAAAATCACACAAAACCTTCAATTCATTCAGATATCCTCGCTCTATTATCCACATGTATGAACCAAAATTATTTTGAATTCAATAGCATGATTTATAACAACAAAGAAGGCCTCGTAATGGGTAACCCTCTAAACCCCCTACTTTCTTAAATTTTCATGAATAACTCTGAAGAAACTATTCGACAACACCCAACTTAGTAGTACATATATGTGGACGAAGTTTTCCTGTTTCACAGGCCATTCCTCTAATACATCAATTCCATTTACCAAAACATAAAATTTACAATAGAACTTGAAATTCGATAATTCGATAAACGTCTCAGACCTGACAATAACAAAAAATAACAACAAACATGATTTCGCAATTTACCATAAACCAACCCATGCAGACACAACTATAAATAATCAACCGTCAACAACTATTCTCATCACCCTTTTCAACATAAACTAGCAGCTCACCACAGCATGATCCACATACTTATTAGTATCCCTGTGTCAACAGATAATGTTAATAAAGAACTGAATTTGATAAAACAGATGACAGTAAATAACAAACTTCAATCCGGACATGATTTATCACATAATCGACAAAAAAACTATTCTAATAGGCTATCAAACAAGTATACCCTCACATCAAAGAAAAAACTAACACCCTCAAAATACTGAGGTATACAGGAAAGACATCAGAAAATAAGCAGACTACTAACTAAACAGAACATCAACATAGCATACAAGACTGATAACAGAAATATGAAAAACAACAACTCCAACATCGACAAGGATAACAAATTAGGTGTCTTCAAGCTAAAATGTGGCACGTGGCATATTGGGGAACATCTAGAAATTTCAAAACCAGAATTTCAGAAAACAAATGAAATTTTGAATTAACGAAAATCAATTCAAACTATGCATGCCATCTGTTGATATAAACACAACTTCGACATAAACTACGACGTATTACATACAGAAAATAAAGGACAAAAGTTAAACCTGCTGGAATCTCTGGAAATCAATAAATATAAAATATCATTTTTCCTATTGGAAGATAATCAATCACACCACCATTAGTAACAATAATATACCTGTTTAGTATCTGCTGGCTACCTGGTCACCAATCAGTAATCGCTATTAATTTTTTTTATTTGTACATAATATATATTTTGAAAAGTAATACAAATTATGAATCATGAAAAAAATTAATTGGCGCTCCGGGCTGACTTGATTGATTCTAGTGGCGCATTTGATTTTTCAGCTGCAGGAAAACCCAGAAAAACCTGCAGCACCACATCATCTGAAGATCTTGATCTGCCAATTTCCTCTCTTTCATAAAACAAAATGTAGGGTGTCTCCAG